>CM061042.1:131263009-131391250 GCA_030762985.1 Adelphocoris suturalis | reverse complement strand
TAAATACATCTATGTAATTCTGATACTGCGGTAACGCTGGTATCGGTAGTGACCACTTGAGACGATAATCCACAGGTTGATGGTTTGCTTTCACTAGTTTTATCACACGAACACGTTTATCACCAAACAATATTTGATTGTATAATATACCCTTGACACAATTGGAGGGTCCCTGGAAGTGGGAATCGCAAATTGTACATTTCGAATGTTATGTTGCTTGTAAAAAAAAAAAAAAAAAGAAAAAAAGGCAATTGGAGGACCACATCCACTTCACCTTTCAAAGAAACGGTCAATTCGGTTCTAGTCCTGTAGGCATGGACTCTACTCCTTTTTTAGCATGGTGACCAGAACCTAATAGCAAGAAATTCATAGGGAAGTGACCTAATTAATCCGACCTACTCTTTTGAGGGCGATCAGAGAGTCCCAGACCAGCTTCAAACTTTTGATAAGGGAAGCAATGGCCTTTAGAGCAACCTTTATGTTGGGTAAAGGGCATCCTTGTGTTGGATAAAGTGTATGCTCTAGCTTATCAGAGTTAGATATTCATATCATTCTTCGTGTTCTTGAGTAAGTTAAAGCAGTATAGTTCCTTAGGGTATGTAAACCTATCCCCGATCCAGCCTTTTGCAGACTCTCATCAGAGATATCCTGGATACTGGCATGCAGATGTCTTTATGCCACTCTTTTAAAATAGGTACTTCAATTACCATTAAGCTTGACACAGACACAGCACACTAAACCCCTGCCTTATAGCTTAGGTGAAACTTATCGGGCGGCAAAGTGCAGTCAGCCTTACTGTCTTATAAGACTCTAAGGGTGGCGAACGTGTTTGTCTCATTTGAGTTTCCTCTGACTTAGTGGTTTGGCACAGATACTTCCCTCCACTGCCTTGCCTAACTGATCGTCTCATCCCCTACATACCGGCTCTTAAGGTTATATTTCTAGGACCGGGATTCGAACGACCCTGAACCATATTTTCTTTTTTCTGTACACCAATGGGGAATATTTACCTAGTGGAATCTAGGGCGACAACATTTTTTTTTTAATGTGCAAAATTGCACCCCTAATTTTCGATATCCAACTAAATAACACTTGTATCATTAGTTACATAGACATTCGAAGCCAAAGGTGGGTCTTCGTATTTGGTGGGCACAGGAAATGCTCAAGCACTACGATTCTGGCGATTCGGTAAGCTATAATGGTTACAATATTATTGAATTATTTAGTCAGTTCAGCAGTACAATTGATTGCATAACAGTATATAACTGTATGTATATAACAGTATACATTTAGTCATGAAAGTACATAAATATGGGCAGTTGAGAGGGTTCGAAATGCTGATCATCTGATATTTACTCCTTTTTCAAGACTATTGTCCCTCCAAATCAGCATAGAGCTAGATATTGATTTATTTGTTGATTTGCTTTGTTAATTACGAGCACCCCAATACAAAAATAGGAAAATTCATAATTACTATGGAGGTTGATTATCAAAAATACATTCGATGTAATAGATACCTGGTGAACGACGGATTGCGGCAGATGATGAAGGTTCATGTATCATGCATCCGAGTAGTTTTCTTTTCACTATTTATTTTAAAAATTCACTTTTATCTTCAACATTTGATAAGATTTTTGGTCACGAGAAATCGTTAGACTTCAATTCATTAGGTAAATAAATGAATAAATCATAGTCTGCAGCCTTTAGACACACAGAAACAACTAATCTACCTTTCCATTGAACTAGTCAGTTCCGAAAATGGCTGCTAGAGTGAGTTGGCGAGTGTCACTACTCATTCACGTACCGTAAACCTGAGCTATGATAGGTATGCCAGGTGTCACACATAGGTGTAGAAGGATAGGGAAACATAGAACCAACTAATCTATCTTTCCACATTCAAATCAATTAACTACGTGTTATGATGGGCAAAAGTTTGCCAGCGACTGGTGACCAATTTTTTCATTACTTTTTTATTTTTTTAATTTTATTATTATTTTTTTAAATTAAAATTTGTTAGGCCGTGTCCCACGTGGACGACCAAAGAGCGCGAGCGAGCGACCCGTGCGTTCGAGCGTGCGACCAGCGGATTTCAAACAAGGTAAACCGAAAGAAGTGCCCTACGTGCCACCGCCCGACGCCGCGAGTCGCCGTCGGTCGCGCGCTCGCCTGGTCGCTCTGCCGGGAGGTTACATTTTGTGTTAAAATAATTGTTTGTGTTCCCGTATTCCTCTCATTTTTTCTCTCTGGAAATGGCTGGGACAGCGAGACAAGAAGATGAAGACACAATTTTTTTAATCCCTTCTCCCATACTTCAAAAAGCTGGGGGAAATTGAAAAACTAAAAGTTAGGAATGAGTTCCAAAGTATTTTGATAAGGGAGGTTTCTCGATATGAGAACTCCCTTGGCGATTAATGAACTAAATTAAAAATAAAATGTTTTATAATTTATTACGTGCGTATTTATTTATTTATTTACGGGCTAGTTAGCCTACTATACAATAAGGAAACTATACATGGAAAATACAGATAAAATGAAAATATAAATTTATACAGAGTAGAAAAAAATTAAATCAATACACAAAAGATTAGGCTGGAAATTTAGAACAATTGGAAATGATGTGGTTTTTAAATACGGAAAAACTATTGAAAAATAAATCAAGGCAATTATTATCAGCTGCTATTAAATTATAATTTTTAGCAATACGATATAGAGGGTTATTTTACAAATAATTAAATGGGACAAGAGGGATCGAAAAGATCGTAAATCATTACTTGTAGCCTTTACTCGCCTGATTGTCAACATCAATCTTTCCTCAGCTCCTACGAGCCTTTGATAATTTGGTAACTTGATGATTAAATTCTCCTTCAATATGTTCAACAAAATAATTGAAGGAGGATATTTTCATCCTGGAGTAAGCAAAAAGGCCGCCCCATCCTTCCTGAGTTGCGGGAACAAATTGTGGAACTCACCGTATTGTTCCCTCATTGAATAAATATTCGAAACTGGCTTCCGTCTCGGCGAATTCTTTTTCGCCAAGTAATAAAGCATTGCTGCATTATTTAAAAGAAATAAGTCGTTCATAATATCGCAAAAATAGAAAAAAATTTTACACTTAGCACGAAGCAAAGGTAACCTCGCAACGATTCTAGACGCGTATTGTGGACGCCTACTGTGGACACTATAGCGGCGCGTACGAGCGACTTGAGGTCGCTCGTACGCGCTGGTCGCTCGCTCGCGCTCTTTGGTCATCCACGTAGGACACGGCGTTAGGATTCAAATTTGTTTAAAATTCAATTGGCCTACCTCAGCCTAATTGATTAGAAATCACGTTTTTATTGGTGTTGGGTACATTTTTCGACTGGCATCTTACATTTTATTTTTCCGTATAAATATAGACTATTAATTTTCCGTAACGAATAGCCCGTGCCTTATCGCTTTACTTTAAATGATGAAGTCGTTACAGCATATAGGTGAAGATGGACTTGGGGCAATTCTCAACGTGACGACTAAATCGGACGTTCAAACATGTGGCATGATTCTTCACTATTTGGCTACCGGGGGGATTCACCCATTTGGAAGGTATCCTCTTGAAATCATGGTGAACCTCAATGAAAACCGACGATCTCCTCTTACTACCAAGTCTCACTACTTAACAGATCTCATTGCATGGATGTTGGACAAAGAGCCCAAGCTTCGCCCAACAAGCTTGCAAATATTGAAGTAAAAATCATCGAACAGTTCCCTAACGTAGAAATCCTAACATAATGTGGATGACAATTCTACAAATTATGATGATTAGGCTAGGTTATTAGGTTAATACAACTACCTACACAATTATTTTTTCCCAAATATCCGATGTTTTAAATGAAGGGCTCAGCCAAGTATAGAATGCAATTATTAGAACTTAAATCAAACAGTAGATGGTTGTGAACATATACAAATCACAACAACTTGAAAACTAGACCATTCATGTAGATAAAATACTGTAGTAGCATCTGAGACTATAGCTTGTTCAAAACAAGATGGCAGTTCGAAACTTACTTGTTGCCATACTACACTCCAGGGCCGACGGCTCATGGAAGTTTCAATAGGCAACTACCTTGGTTTTTTTAAAGGTTTAAGCCGCACCTCAACATGTGCATGCATTATTTGGTACAATGGGGCTTCGAACATGAGAAGCTTGAAGAAGAGCCTACGGAGGCTTGTACAGAAAGTTGCGTATGGAAACTGGTTATTCTATGGGATTTAGAGGAAACGAAACCTACCCCAAAATCATGGATCTGATGAACGAAACATTAATTTTAAATTTGTTTATAATCGGTTTGTTCACTCTTGAACAGGTTTGAGAAGAGTGGAAGGAAAGAAATACACGATTGTTTTAAGAAAGCAGAATTCTTAGGAGAGTAAACCACCTTCATTTGAACTCAATTTTTGCATTTATTTACAGTTTTGTTGCAGTTTCTTCACGTTTCAAATTGTTGATTTATGATAGAAATATAATTTTGTTACCAAACCGCACAGTCAAAGTCAAGATAAATTCGAGACTGTTTTTGTTGCCTGACGATGACCAATTTAGGAACATGATTGGGAACACCGGTTTGCCGACAGTCACTATTTACCTACTACAAAATCGATTTCCTACTTATTGTCATACCTTTTCCGCTTACAACCAATTCGTTACTAGGGAAATGGTACTCCGTAATTTTTTTATCCCACAAAATTCGTTGACCATTCGTTCGAAAGCTCTTGATTTATCCAACCATATACTGGTAACTACTGCAAAGTGCATGGCAAACAAGCTGAATTATTTGGATAATTGTTCTTACCACGGTTAATTATTCTCGGAAATTGATATTGTGAACATGATTGAAACTTCCTGTTGATTTCTGATGATTTTATTGAGCTGGTGGTGAGTCGTTACGCTGGTAATTAATTTCTTTTTTTTAAATCTGGTGATAATTATTTAATTATTAGGTACATTTAAGCGGTCGTATATTACCAATCAGTGGATGGGTTTATGTGAAACGTGTGAGCTAAAACACATTCCGTGTTTCAATAATTTCATTCGAAGCATGTAAATAGAGGTAGCTGGGGGTCCTGGTGAGGCGCTGAGCGCTTGGTTTTTTTAATTTTTATATTTCATTTATTTCTAATATAATTCTCATTTTTGACTAGTACTAATGAGGATAATGGTGCAGGGAACGAATTGTACAGCGAAAAAGGTGACGCAAGGTATCAACTACAGTGATGTATAACAACCATGTTTCTACGTTACATCGCCCCCCAGCGCTCCAAGCGGTAGACCATGTTAGTTCGGATCCCCATCGGTTGACGAGCTTCTCTTTACATTATGCAGGATCACATATTGTTTGCATTAGTGATTCAATTCTGCTTGAAGGAGAGTCGGTAGCGTTCCATGTTTATATATGTTATATGAAATTGCACATAGTATAACAAATTGGTTCCGCAGGGGCCCTAAGTGCTATGCGATGGGTGTAAGTTGTTTCACGTATGTTCATGCAAAGGGTTTGTTAGTGGTTCAAAGGCAATAGACAATAGTTTGATTCTCAATCACTTTCCTGATTTGATCCAAATCACAAAGTCGGTTATGAACAACACGAAAAACAACTAGTTTCGTCCTATGTTCGGTCTCATCAGGTAAAGCAGGTTGAAAAATGTTTTCTTACAATGTTTGGGAGTTGTATGTCGTCTATATGCATATAAAACTTTGTCACTATCTGCGAAAACATAATAGGGCTTTTTCTAAAGTTTTTTCTTAGAGCCAGGGGGTGGCTTGTTGGGATGTTACATACGTTGTTTTGCCTGGCCATCAATGTATCTGAATATTAAATCTGATTTACATTTGATGTATAGGTGCTGACATGATACTGGTTAAAAGGCTTATGAGAGAAGATTGTGAACATTGCAGGAGAAACAATTATTTTGTACTAGTATCGAATGGCTACTGTCGATTCAGTGCCTAAGCATTAAATATAATATTCAGATACATTAATGACCAGGCAAAGCTATATATGGATCACCCCACATAGACACCCTCGGGCTCGAAAAAAAAAAAAAAACTCCAAGCAGCAACTAGGTACTATGAATTCCCAGATAGCGACAAATATTTATACGAGTATATGCATATTGACGACATACAACTCACAAAATCTGATGGGTTGTAAAAATAAAACAAAACCTTTAGATTACCACTTGCCGATATAAGTGGTAATATAAAGGTTTTGTTTCAGTTTTACAACCCATCAGATTTTGTGAGATTGCCTACCACAGAAGGTCGATTGAAAAACTTAATGAATTGACACAATGTCAATATGCCAATGTCCCAAACATGTATGGAAAATTGACCTACCTACTTCAACTGATGAGTCCTATCATTGGATGAAACTAGTTGTGAAGAATAAACGTTACTGAAAAGGATCAAGCCGAATAACTTCTACCCTCATGTCAAATTGCCTTTGAAAAAAATTGCTACCACTACGATACACAAAATACTAAAAATGATCGATCGAGGGAGAGCCATTTCCAAAATAATTCCGTACGAAGACGCCGATATGCCTAAAAATAAAATCAACAAGATATTTCCACCGATTACCATAAGCTATCCATTGGTATTGTTTGATTTGGAAATACGTTTCTTGATTGAAGTTAAAGGCCAGCGTAAATATTATTGAAGTTTATAATTCAATCAACCTCAAAAGAATTTTTTCAATATTAATACAAACCAGTGTTGAAACTGTGATATTTTCTGAAGAACAGGTTGTATCCACCTTACTCTCCTATCAAGTAAATGATATTTTCCAGTCACGTATACATTTGGGACAAGGATAAGCAATGGAAATTCCTCATGACGTGCGCAGGAGTAAGCACCGATAAGCAACTCAGTATATCTGTTGAAAAGTTACATCAAGCTCTGGATCAGTATGCAAGTGACCATAAGGTTGACATCAGATGGGTGAGACTTTAATTGTTAATGTTAATGCAAGTACTAGGTATTCAGATAAGGAATTAGGTTTGAGATGCCTTAATTAAGGGAACACAGTAAGCTAATTCAGTCATTCTAGTCCTTTTCATCAAAAACTTCACTGTTTTTAGTTTGATACTGATTTCATTTCCAATAATATATTTAAATTTCATTTCATAGACTCGAATTATACCACCCAGACCGTTGAAATTTAATATATTCGCTTTATTTTTCCAGGCGTTTTATTTTGTTTCATTTACTATATTTTCTTTCGGTACGAACCGATTTTCTTGCAGTTACGAGTAAAATATGATAATAATGTCGGTATCTAAAATTCCATCTACCTAGTGAAGATCTAAGTACTCAAGAGTATTTGTGCAGAAGAATCTCCAATCTAGTACATAAATAATAAACCTTTTTGAATCATTTGATAGTTATGTCAAATATTTACATAACTATCAAATGATTCCAGAACTGCATTGTTCTTGGTTTGTAGTTTTACTGTCTGCATGATCCCCGCGTACCATATCGATCCGACCGTATTCATGAATGATCACAAAGAATTGAAGCTACTTATGGTGCTAGTAGACTCATGTGGAATAATGTGTTACTGACATTACCATGATATTCCCATAGGCGAGAGTCATTCATTGGAATGAATTAACACCCGTTCTGGACCCACTCGACTACTCTGATACCATCTCGGGTCTTCTGGAACTTCTACGCGACACGCTACCGTCTTCAAAGTCGTGGTTTCTGCAATATTTCCCAATGGTCGTTCTCACACTATACCGTCTCATCGAGAATACTCCATGGATTGGCCACCCTGACTTTGCGCTGTTCAGCGCCATTGATTAGGTCATCTATTTGATGATAACTTATTCAGATACATACAGTTGATATCTAACGCAACAAATAAAACAAATGAAAAAATTATATCCCAAGTCTCTCTCTCTCTCTCTCCAAGAGGCAATTATTGGTCTCTCTGTGTTAATTTGTTGTGAAATGTGTGCACTATGTGTGCTAATAAATTCTTGAGAACAAATCTTATGGGAAAACTCCTTTTTGCAGAATAATGCTCAGGTATACAAAAAACGTCTGCCAAGTTGGGTGGGCAGTATAGCTTCCTGAAACATTGTAACATGGACGTATAGAATTAGTTGAAGAACAAAGTTCGAGTCGAAATTACTGACAAGTGAACGTCATAAGAAATTAACGTTTTAACGGACTTTTATTACTCCAACGGCAATGAAATTAAAAGGGGAACGTCTGGGAGCTAAATCGCACAATCCTTGAAAATTTTCTTTAAAATCGGTGCATTATTCTAGGAGTTTTGTTTGTGTCAATAAACTTTAGTTTTGAGGGTGGGCTATAGTTAGTTATTAATCCATCAATCGCGATATTACTCATGGGAAACTTTCCTAGAACAGAAACCTAAGTACTTGAGATGAGTTTGAACGAAATCGGACTAATAGATGATGAGAAATCGACGTTATAATAAATTATCGTTTGCGCATGCTCTTAGACGACTATTCATATGACGGCCATGAGAGTTATAGGGGACCGTCCAGAAGCTATCCCGCAAAATCCCTGAAAGTTTCATCAAAATCATTCCATTAGACTCGCAATTTTGCCAGTGTCAATTGATCTTAGTTTCGAGCATGCGCAATATTTATTACTGTACCAATCGCAATATAATTCATAGGGTATTTTTGCAGAACATGTACCCAGTTTAAACCAATCTACCGAGTTTAAAAGAAATCGGACCAACACATGATGAAAAGTCGACATTAAGAGATAATCACGTTTGCTCATGCGCACAGGCTACTGATGATTCGACGGCTTTGAAAATTATAGGGGCCATCCAAGAGCTAATCCGCACTGAACATTTCATCAAAATCTGACTGAAACTTGGTATAGTTTTTGGAGGGAAAAGGATTTACCACACAGACAGACAGACAGACGGACACGGAACCAAAATTGATCAGCAAGCTCCGAAACGCAAAATGCAAGTGGAAATTTAGATTTAGGAGGGCAACAATTTTTTCGACTTCAATCACGAACACAAAGCTTCTCTACCTTCGGTAGTGAGGAAGCAAAAATCGTGCAAAAAGCCCTTTCTAAATAATAAACAACAATTCTGAGGATTATAAAATAATTTTTTTTTCTCAATGTGATGTGATCTAGTTTACATTATTACTCAACACTCTTAGATGGTGTTTCTGAATGACTTTAGATGAGGTAGAGCAACTATGTATTTAATGTCAATATTGCTAATCTGTTGTGATGATCTCATTTTCATTTACAGTTCTCAGACCACCTCCTTTTTTGCTTTCTATGGTTTCATATAAATACAATAATGTAATAATAAATATTAATTTAAATATCACGAAATATCACGTTATTCTCCGTCTATGGTTGGTGGTTGGTGATAAATTCATACCTAGTAAAATTATCAGTGGTTGGCACCTGTTGAGATCGGTACCCCTGTACTAATCGGGAAGTTCTTTCTCTTTTTAACGGATCGAATCAGAATTTGAATCGTATATATTGTCATAACATGGTAGAATGTAGAGAGAGAAAAAAATAGAGCTAATTGCTATAGGAATCAAACTAAAACCGTGGGTACACTGAATTCCAAAAGCATCTTGGACCTATCCCAGTCGGTTCTGCGTCCGAAATTACTTGGGTGACGACACCCCACTTACCTATGGCAGAAATATAAGTAAACAGCTATTCGTCCAGAGGGTTCAGACTCCAACCTGCCCATGTAATGCAATTTAAATTTAAAAACGATTTGCTTCGAACTATCTGAGAAGATTTTGGAAAGAAGAAGAACAAAGGCTTTTTTTTTGGGCTGGATCAATTATTTTTGTAACATACTATAGTATGATATAATATACTAAATATACTAGTGTGTTCAAGGTAGGTTAAATGTTATATGGGGTAAAAGTAATAAAATATAATATATATTATATCCGTTCCGATACGCCCCGGACGCCTTTCTGCTACTCCCCAGGTTCCGTTCCACTATGCCCCTAATGCCGTACCCCCCTCAGGTTGGCGCGGCCTATTATATGGGTATAACACGTAAAAGTAATAAATATACATTCTCCTAAACCCCTCTGCTACGCCTCTGGTCACCCCAGCCCCCACAAGGTGCCGCGGCGCCGCCTCTCACTCCACCCCCCCCTCACCCCCACACCACCCACCGTGACCCCCTGCCGAACGTGCCAGGCGTGCGCGCGTACGTAAGTCTAACACTCAAAGTCTCGAAAAAGACACTTTTTCGTCCGTTTTTGACCCTTAGCATCTATGCAATTAAAGCGATCGGGATGGTTAAACGTTAGGACCAACTAGACCCCAAATGGAGTCTATGTGCGAAAGAACGGGTTTTTTTCAAGTCAATTCTTAGGCCTTTTATGGCCCGGACGGCGAACGGCGGACGGACATTTCAAATTTGGATTCAACGCACATGAAACGTAAAGTGACAAAGTTTGAGGGGGGGTTATACAAATTTTTTGCTATACGATCACATAGGCATCCTATTAGAAATAATAAATCAATAAAAGAGTGTAGGCTGGTCATTAACCCGCCTAAAAGGCGGCTAGGCTGGGGCTTCCGGGGCCCGGGGGCGCCCACGTATTTTTAGATAAGCACCCCTTGCTCTGATTCATAAGTTGCGCAACCGAGAATCACCAGGTGATACCGCCCCCGAGCCGATCGAGAGGCCCGAACCTAAACAATTAGCTCGATATAAAGCCATACACTCAATAAATTTCAAATACACTAAATCAATAACTCATACAACTTATGTAAATTAAAAAATAAATAAATAAATACAAATATTCAACATTTAACCAGTTATCGCAGTCATTATAAATATCTAAAAAGCTAACTCGAGTATTTTTATAAAATTTTTCAGTTGCTGACATAAAATTAACCATGGCTACAAGATAAAAACTATTTAACGTGCATAAATGGAGTATAATGTCCCACTAGTAAAAAAAAAAAAAAAAAAAAAAAAATTGCTTGATTTTTGATTGCTTGAAAAATTGACTACCTACTAATTAAAAATGGTACATTTCATTTTGAAAAAATCGCTAGTGTGGTACAGTTCTCGCTCAATGAGTTCACGTTGTATTGTGCGCTTGAAATGTTTGAAAGAAAGCTCTTTAGTCTCCTCATTAAGTAGATTAGAACTGAAACCCGTTCGGAAGTCTGACCATTGAATTACATCACCTGACACCATCCCCTGAGGTAACTCTCAAAAAAAGCAACAGATCAATGTCAGAAACCGTAATGGACCAACTTTTGTAAAAAGAGGTCGTGAGGAATAAGGTCGAAAGCTTTTGAGAGGCCGTATAATCTAAGTTCCACACGATTTCTCCCCTCCAGGAAATCCCATGCCGACCTTAAGGCCGTTTCAAACCGGCGTAGCGTAGCTCAAGCGACGTCTTTTGAAAGACGTCGCGGACGTATCTCATAATGTTAATTAATGATCCATTTCAGACCGGCGTAGCGTCGCGTCGCGTCGCTGAAGCTACGTAATACGCGTCGTCAATGCTACGTTTGCATTCGTAGCGTCGCGCCGTATCTCGGGCCGCGCATGCGCACTGCGCTGCACAACAAACAACGTGCTCAGTTGACAGCAGTGTACTGCTTCATTCGTACCTCCCGGCGAAACGCTCGATAACTATGTCTGGTTTGATTAATCTAGTGAGAGAGCGACCCGTACTATGGGACAGTTCGCGAGTGGAGTACAGGGACTCTAATCTTCGTGACCTAGCTTGGGAAGAAGTTGCCAACATTTTGAAGAAGCCAAGTAAGTACATTAACCTTATTTCTGTGTGTATTCTATGGAAATTAAAGTAATACTAGGATTGGTACGGTATGTTACTACTGTACTTGGATTTTGTCATGATTTGATGGAAAGCAATTAAAATTTAACATATAATTGGAAAGTACCATAGTTAAAAAGAAAATCATAAAATCTCAGGGTAATGAAATTGATTTCAATTATAATCTAAAAACGATTGTAATACAATGAAAATGTGTGGTATTGTACATTTCAATAGTTTCGCCCGGTATTACAATGGAACTGTACAAATCATATCTTAAAATAGGTCTGCACAACCACTGCTTTTCACTCCAACTTCCACGCTCGTAGTTATTGTTGAGAGGTGTGTTGCCATTGCCATGGAACGCTTCCTGCATCAGAGTTGAAGTATTCTACAAAACGACTTCTTATTGCGGCATTCTCCTTTGAAGCTTGGGCAGCAGTCCGCACAAGAGGATTCCAGGACTGGTTGTAAGCCTCAATAATTTCTTCTGGAGTCCCGACAGTTGTTACACATCGCCTTTACTGCATAAATAGTTGTGTAGAATCACCGTTGCCTTTATTATTTTATGCACACTGTCAAGGTTGCATTGTAGTGGTCGAAAGTACAGTCTCCAGCGTTGGGCAAGTATACCAAAGCTGTTTTCAACTACACGCCTACAACGACTCACTCTGTAGTTGAACACTCTCTTTTCGTTATCCAGATTTCTCCGTGGGTAAGGACGAATCAGATAGCGTTTCAAGGGAAAACCTTCGTCCCCCACTATAACGTATGGAACAGGATCCCCTCCAGGCACTAGTGGCTCGTCTTCGGGTACTGCAAGGTTGTACGCATTCAATCTTTTTCCAAGTGTACTGTTTGAAAAAATTGTCGAATCACATTCCTTTCCGTAACCACCGACATCGACTGTTATAAACTTGTAGTCCGCGTCAACTAAGCCCAACAGAACCGTAGAGTAGTATTTCTTGTAATTGAAGTAACGAGATCCAGAAGATGGAGGTGCCACGATTTCAACATGTTTTCCATCAATAGCTCCAATAGCATGAGGGAAATTCCACCTTTCGTTGAATCTGGCAGCAACGTTTCTCCAAAGATTTTCATCCGGCGTTGGCATGTACAACGGTTGCATGTTACGCCAGATAGCATCACAAACTTCGTTAACTATTGACGACACAGTACTTATCCCCACTCTATAGCTGAAGCTAATAGCAGTGTATGAGTCTCCAGTTGAAAGATACCTGAAACAAAAATATTTTTCAGAGGGTGTTGTCAAAGCAGATTGGAAAAAACTGGGTGATGCCCATCGTAATGCTTTGAAAAGAAGAGAGACTAGAAGTGGACAAAGTGCCAAAAACTATAGAAGCTGGAAATATGAGAAGGAAATGGAGTTCCTAACAGCATTACTACCACCCCATAGTCTGTAAGTATACTCTGTTCTTCTGTAAGCAATCACAACTTAAACATATTTACAATCCATCAACAGTGTTTTATCATTTTCGTTTTTTTACGAGACATCTAAAAATGTCATGTTAAATTGCAAATTTTTTTTTTTTTTCAGTCAGGACAACAACATTCCTGATTTCAACGAGTCAATAATAGATGATCATCAAACTGAACAAACTGACGATCAAGAAGATGAACAATTGACAGTACAGGAGGATGAACCTATCGAAAACACAAACGAGGCCACCGCAGAAGTCCGTCGAAGACCACTAAGAGGAGTGGATAAGGTCATAGAATATATGAAAAGTAAACAGAGTCAAAAAAATGTTCCTAATAAAACCGCTGACGAACTTGATCTTTTTTTTTGCCAGTGTTTGTATGTCTGTGAAAAAGTTACCACGAAGGCTGCAAAATAAGGTGAAGTTACAATTTTTAGATGTCGTTTCAAAAGCTGAGGAAGAAAATGAAGCATTTGTGGACACTTTTAGGCCAATTCCGCACCAAGTACAATATACTCCAATGAATTCTCGTCCCTCCTCTAGCTGTTCAACATGGACATCTAGTGTCCCTTCTCCGGTTGGACCAGCTAAACCTTCCATGCCAGTGAATTCTCGTCCCTCCTGTTCAACATCGGTATCTAGTGGCCCTTCTCCGGTTAGTCCAGCGACTAACCCTTCCAAAGCTTACGTGAACCAGCCAGGATTGCTGTCCGAAACGGGAGCCCTTCTCCTTGAAACGTATTCTCAGTGGGACGAAGACAATGTTATGTTCGAAGAAAATAACTCAGAAAACCGTTCATAAAGCGGAACAGTTCTAGTCTCTGAACAATCTAGTTAATGATTTGACTACTATTTGTATTTGTCATTGTTTTTGAATTCCAACTTACTAAATTGTAACAGTCCTTGTGTTTGTTAAAACATCACGTGTAGTTTATTAATGATTTGACTACTATTTGTATTTGTAATTGTTTTTGAATTCCAACTTACTAAATTATAACAGTTCTTGTGTTTGTTACATCACGTGTAGTTTATTAATGATTTGACTATTACTTATAATTGCCATTGTTTATTTTTACAAGCAAATATATAACCATTGATTCTGTAGCTATTTTATTTCTTTATTCCTATATATCATTTTTAATTAAGTAAGTAAGCTTACAAAGGTTAAATTTACATGATGTATTTTTTCTGAACACTTTTTGAAGGGAATTATGACATTTTTTGAGGTTTTAAGCAGTTTTAGTGCTATCTCGCCATGTTACTCTTACTCAAAAACATACGTGCAATTTTTTAGAAAACACGTGAAAACAGGAGAACCTGTTACATGAATGTTACAGAAAACTTATATCAACTAAATACAAAGCAAAGTTAGTTAAATTATCATGGTTTTTAATTATTAAAGTTATTATCCTTACCTTAAGCAGATAGCCAGGCGTTCCTCTGGCGGTCTACTTTTTCTGTAGTTGGTGTCTTCTTTTTTAATGTCATTGGTAACTAACTCTAAAACTCAACAAACTGTTCTCGGTTAAGTCTAAAGTATGTTTTGAACCTTTCATCGTCCATATTCAAGTCCTTCATCAAATGGTGGTACTCTCCATAGACTGGTCTTCTTTCAGTAGTATAGATCTTGCTGCTTCTAGAACAGGGTCAGAAAGGTCACCAGAAATGGCGAAATTAAAAAATATGAGAGGTTGAGACGGGGTTTGAACTGTGGACGTTCGGAATGCGAACCGACGCCTTAGCTCGCTTAGCTATCTCAACCAGATGGTATATGTGGCGATAAAACTGATTGATACATCTCCGTATTTTTTTTTCGCGCCCGAGCGTGGGGCGTATAATAATCTAATTAAAAACGAAATAGCATGGGACGATGAAACGTGTTTTGAAATGATTAGTGAGATTTTTCCTATTAGTTTTTTACATGTTTGTTTCATTTTTCTTTCTGCATATTGGTCGTAAGATATGCAGTTACGAAATGAGTGCAACGTCCATCTTATCGAATTCCCAAAATGTGGCGTGATCATTCGCTCATGAAACGCATCAAGGTAGGGATGTTTGTATCTATAAAAGGAATAGCGCGTCTAAGATAAGTTTCACTGGTCATAAAGCTAGCACAGCTCAACCTACGTAAGCTCAAGCCTACCTTCTCAACCTACATACCTACCAGCTACCTACCCTAAACTCAAGGTAAGCCTTTATTTAATTATTATGGCAGTAGTAAACTTTGATAAATTGTATATCTGCATAAAATCAAATTTTCTAAAAATTAATAACTTGATTTATTGTAAATCATGTAGTGAGGAATTCCACTTCTCTCAACGTCTTGGCAGAACATATGTCAAACATGAATTGCTTCCAAGATTTTCAGAGGACTTGGAGCTCACATTAAAAACATGTGATGAGTGTAGCAATGATGTTTTTGTATGTCAATTTGCTTCACGATGTGATTCATGTATGCATGAATTGTTAGATCAAGCGAATGAAGCAGAAAAAAAGAGTTATGCAATAGAAGGTGACGATGAAATATTTAAATTAGACCCATTGCATTACAGTTGAATGTATATGCATTGAATATATTAAATGTACATTTCTGTAGTATTTATATATACATGTACATTAAGATAAAGGATAAATCATTCGCTTGATCTAACAATTCATGCATACATGAATCACATCGTGAAGCAAATTGACATACAAAAACATCATTGCTACGCTCATCACATGTTTAACGTGAAAATTAAAAAAACAGGTATAATTCCAACAAGGAAATCCCATTGTTGGGTATGTGAAACATCGCACAAGATGTTTTTCCTAGAGCTTAGTTCCAATAATAATATGTGTTTATTGCAGAATAGTCATGGAGTCAATAATTGCCCGCTTGAACCATGCTGGAGATCGCAAGTTTGAGACTATTTCGGTGGGGAAACTCCCCATTAACGAGGAGTTCAGTATTTCTGCAATGAGGATTATTAAAGGAAAATATGGAAACAGTATTGTGGCCGAAATAAAATCATTGGCGACCGGCTCCTCAATCAACATATGGATGCCCAAAAGATACGGGGACATATTAAAAGAATGTGTCTCGAATTACAAAGGTAAGCTAACTGTTTTTGATTAATCCTTAGATACGAGTAACAGTCTCATCCAATGCACAAACCTAAAATCCTTGAATTTCTCACCATCCAATGTTGATCTGTATAAGCATGTATTGGATAAATATGAGGAAGCGTGCCACATCCAACTTGTTTATTTTTCATTTTTTAGCGGGATCGTACGTCATGACGTTCAAGGGGAAAAATCCGTCTGACGAGTCTTTCATCCTCTTATTTAGAATGCGTGATGATGATGATGATGATGATGATGATGATGATGGCGATGATGGTGATAATATTGCTGCCGATGAAGATACAAGTTATTATGAACAGCAGCCGTCCACATCAGCAGCGAGTAAAAGAAAACAATATTCTAGTTCTATGAACAAGAGACAAAAGAAAAAAAACTAGCATGCTCTTTGTGCAATAGGTTGTTCAGTTGTAGATTAGAATATTTAAATCATACTTGCATAAGTTCTACACTCAATTCAAAGCTCTTATACGCTCATGATGGTTCTCAACAACTATCAGTCATGAGTGATTCAACATCAGATTCAAAATTAGAATATGGTAAAAATAAATTGAAAAGATTGCATGCTGTTCCATTAGAAGATGGGAAAGTTATTGTCAAAGTGGGTACCTCTGCAATAGACATATATTTTAAGAATGTAAACCGTTTCAATCTACCAGAAAGTTTTTTACTCAGTTCTCAGGATAAATTGATGTTGGTATTGATTGAGTATGTGCAAGAGTGGAAAAACATTAAAACAAATTTACTTTTAGAGTGTACATTTAATAAAATCAAGATTTATCATGGTGAGAATAATGAGCAAATGGGGGGTGAAGAGATAATAAATGCAAATTTTAAAACCAAAAACGAAGAAGTATCGGAGGCTACAGATATAGAAACATATTTGATACAATGTTTCCAACGAATTATTTCAGAAATTGATGATTTTGAATTTAAAGGATCTGGTTGGAGCTTAAAATCGATTGATGGTGTATTAATTAGGATAACAAAGTACACTCCTCTTACAGCAAAATGTTTCTTCACTTTGCCTCACAAGCTCAAGATTTCCAAATCTATAATAAATGTTCAAAATAATGACAACTATTGTTTCAAGTATGCCATATTGAGCTGGTATTTGAAGACTAGTACTAATGGTATTGCTCAAAAAAATTTACATCGCGTATCAAAATATAATAAATTGATTCATCCATACAATTTTGAGGGCGTTAATTTCCCCGCTACTTTTAAAGACATCGCATGGTTTGAAAAACATAATCCTGTGAGTGTAAATGTTTATGGTTTGTCTGGTGGAACTGATGAATTTAAATTCTACCCTCTTAAGGTTTCTATGAAAGTAAATCTAGGGCTACCAACTATTGATTTACTATATCTCGAGAATACCCATCACTCCCATTATTGTTATATATCTAACCTACCGTCATTAGTTAATTCACAATTGTACAAAGTTCCTAATCGCTCCATTATTATGTGTAGAAATTGTTTTAAAGCGTACCGTAAAACTATTATTTACACAACGGGTGAAACTGCAGAGGAGCGACTTGAACAACATAAAATATTTTGTAATAGATTCAAACCATGTAGATATGAGTTCCCCAAAAAGAATTCAATTGAATTCAACGACTATCAGTTTATGACTAAGGTGGGCTTTGTCATTTATGCCGATCTAGAGTGTATTTTACAGCCTTTGAATACGAAGTCCTCAAATATGGATGAATCAGTTGACTTGGAAAATGGTATCAGCGCTGCTCCAAAAACTAAACCTATTGACCTACATACTCCAATGTGTGTAGGGTTTCATTTAAAATCATATTATCCCGAATTAAAAGAGGATGAAACATTTATTTTCTCTTCCAAAAATTGTGTCTATCGATTTCTAGCTGAACTCAGAGAACAAGTTTTAAAAATTGAAAAATGTTATGAAACTAAAGTTCAATGTTCAATGACTGATAATGAAAAACTGAAGCATGATGCAGCAACACACTGTGAGTTGTGTGGTATAGAGTTTAGTGAGACAAATATTAAATGTGCTGATCACGATCACGCTAGTGGACTTTTTCGCTTTACCTGTTGCAGCTTTTGTAATTTACAAAAACTGAAAAAACCATCTTTCATTCCAATCTTTTTTCATAACCTCTCAGCATATGATGCCCATTTCATTGTTAAAAACTTGAGTTTATTCAACGTAAAAATTGAGGTTATTCCTCAAACGGAAGAGAAATATATTAGTTTCTCAATTCGATTCGAAGGATGTAAATTGTGGTGTAGATTTCTTGATTCGTTTAGATTTTTACCTGCTTCTTTAGAGAAGTTAGTTGCAACATGTATGGAATTTCCAGAGATGGAAAAGAATTTTCATGATTCAGAATTAAGAAGTTTAGTGTTGAGAAAAGGCATTTACCCATATCAACACATTACTGACTTTTCAGTTTTGAAAGAAACAGTTCTACCATCCCGAGATAAATTTTATAATAAATTGACTAATCAACCAGTCAGCGAAGTGGATTACAAACACGCCCATAAAGTTTGGAATGCATTCAAAATTAATAATCTTGAAGAATATACTATTTTATACTTAAAAACAGACATAATTTTACTTTGTGAAGTTTTTGAACAATTTAGAAAATTGAGTTATGATCGTTTTCAGTTAGATAGTGCTTGGTTTTTCACTTCACCCGGTTTTAGTTTCAAAGCAGCGCTGAAAGTTTCAAAAATCAAGCTTGAAATTCTAACAGATATAGATATGATACAGTTTGTGGAGTCAGGAATTCGTGGTGGAATCACACAAAGCGTTAAACGATACGCAGTAGCTAATAATATTCACTTACCAGAAACATATGACCCTTATAAAGATAGTTCTTACATATTCTATGGAGATGTCAATAACCTTTATGGTTGGGCTATGAGTCAAAGCTTACCATTTGGACATTTTGTATGGCTCACCGAATTTGAAAATTTAAATGTAATGGAGATTGAAACTGGTGGAAAATATGGTTATATTTTAGACGTTGATGTGCACTATCCTAAGCATTTACATAACAAACATTCGGATTTCCCTTTTTTACCAGAGCGAAAGAAACCTCCAGGCTCAAAGGTTGAAAAACTTTTGTTAGATTTTGAAGATAAGACAAATTATGTGGTTCATATTGCTGTATTGCAGCAAGCTATCAAAGCTGGACTGGTTCTAACTCGAATCAATAGAGTTTTGCAATTTCAGCAAAGTAAATGGTTATCTACATACATAAATATGAATACTGAAATGAGGAAAAAAGCGAAGAATGATTTTGAAAAAGACTTTTTCAAATTATTAAATAATGCAGTGTTTGGAAAAACTATGGAATCTGTGAGAAACCGAATAAATTTGAAATTAATAACTTCGGAAAAAGAACTAGTTGCATTAGCTAGAAAGCCTAACTTTCAAGATAGAACAATTTTCGATGAAAATCTGATAGCCGTTCGATTGGCGAATGAAAAAATTGTATTCAATAAACCATTTTATGTAGGTTTTGCAATATTAGAATTATCAAAAACTTTAATATATGATCTACATTATGAACATTTGTTACCGAAATTTGGAGAAAACGCAATCAAGATATGTTACCAAGATACAGATAGTTTCATATGGGAGATAAAGACAAATAATTTGTACAATGATTTAAAATCATTATCCCATATATTTGATTTCAGTGAATACCCATCATCACACTCTCTATATTCTAACGAAAACAAAAAAGTAATTGGTAAAATCAAAGATGAAACCAACTCTATTCCCGTAAAAGAATTTATTTGTTTACGACCTAAATTGTATAGTTTAAAATTTGGTGATAATGTCATCAAGAAAGCTAAAGGAATTGGCAAAACCGCTGTAGCTGATTTAAAATTTGAGGATTATTTACATTGTCTAAAAACCAAAAAGGACTTATACTCAAATTTCAGAAAAATTGATTCGAAATTGCATGATGTCTTTACAGTAGATTTATGTAAAAAATCCTTAAGTTTTCATGATGATAAAAGGGAAATTTTAGAAGATGGGATCCACACGAAACCATATCATTCAACTGTATAACAAAATAATTAAAATAATAAATAAAATAATTATAAATAAATAATAAATAAATAATAAAAATTATAAATAATAAATAAATAAAATAATTATAAACTGTTATTGTAACCACATTATTGTAAATATTATCACTCTTAATAAAAATATGAACAATCTTGCAGTCAAATGTATTTGACAGCTGGAAAAAAGTATGGCGCCTCTACTTTTTTTCATGTAAAGTTAAAGCAGTTGGCTGTACTTTTGTTTAATGCACAATATTTAAC
This sequence comes from Adelphocoris suturalis, assembly GCA_030762985.1. Lineage (NCBI taxonomy): Eukaryota > Metazoa > Arthropoda > Insecta > Hemiptera > Miridae > Adelphocoris > Adelphocoris suturalis. The sequence goes on along the minus strand of CM061042.1, from coordinate 131,370,539 downwards.
ATGTTGATTTTTTTCCTTTTTCCAAGCTGAAGGTTCATACCAATCGAACATTATGAATATATAACCGAGTGAGGTATGTAACTGTGCACAATGAAAAAAAAAAAGAGGTCTTGGAAATTTAACCATGGTTGTGTGTGGGAAATGTTTAGTTTGATCACAACTCTTGTTCAAAGCAGTTCAATGACATCTCTTGACCGGAATGGTTCAGTTATAATCATGAAAAGGGGGAATGATGATATACAATTAGAGCATGGACGTGGTGGACAAAAATTGCGAAGGTTGTTTGCTGTACCCTTAGAAGGTGGTAAAGTTTTGTCAAAAGTATGCAACTCTGCAGTTGACATATATTTTAAAAATATAAATAATATCAAACTTCCAGAATCTTTTCTACGTAATTTGCAAGGAAAACTTGTATCTGTTTTGAATGAATACTTGTCAGAATGGAAGAATATTAAGGTAAATTTACTATTGGAATGCGTGTTTTTTAAAATTAGGGTTTTTGATGATACTGATGGACAAAATTTAATGATTGCTGAGGATGTACTAATTGATGGAAATTTTAAAACAAAAAATGAAGAATTAGACCAAACAACTAATTTAAATAATTATTTAATTCGCAGCTTTGAGCAAATTATAACGGAAATTGAGAATTTTGAATCGAAAGGATCAGGTTGGATGTTAAAATCAGTTGATGGTATTTTAATTAAAATAACAAAATATATGCCTCTCACTAGAAAAAAAATGTAATTTTCCATTAGGATGGTTAGGGATGGTTAGTTAGACTAATATCAGAAGGTTCTTGAATATTCACACCAATAAAAGAAGTGCAGAAGTCATATTTTACTATATATAAGTGTGTGGAAAGGTGAGAATAATATCAGTTGAACATAATGAGCATTAGAGCACAGATTGCAAAAGAACTTCACGCACCAGCTAGGAAGAACTTTCCAACGAGACCTGTTGAAGTGAAAGGATTAAATGATTTATATCAAGCAGATCTCGTTGAAATGATCACTTTTTCTCGCACTAATAATGGATACAAATACATTTTAACGATGATTAACTGTTTTAGCAAGTATGCTTACGCTGTCCCATTGAAATCCAAACACGCTTCATCCATTGTAGAAGCTATAGAACCTATTCTTAATAGAAATAAAATGAAATTCTTGCAAACCGATGGGGGTAAAGAGTTTTTCAACGTACAATTTGGAAAGATTATGAAACAGTATGGTATACAACATTACTCATCTTATAGTGACAAAAAAGCGACAATAGTTGAGAGGTTTAATAGAACTTTGAAATCTCTGATGTATCGATCTTTCACGGAACTTGGTAGTTACAATTGGGTGAGGATACTACCCACTCTTGTACACGAATACAATCATAGAAAACATCGCGTCATTGGAATGAAACCGAGTGAGGTTAATCCACACAATGAAGGTGAGGTTCTCATAAATATTCTAAAAAATCGTCAACAATATGCTGTCAAGGATAAGAAATACCGCTATACAGTGGGTGATAAAGTAAGGATCAGTAAATATAAAAAAATATTTGACAAGGGGTACCTTCCAAATTGGAGCAATGAAGTCTTTACTATACACTCTATCGAACCTACTGTTCCCGTAACATACACTTTGAAAGATTACCGTAACAACATTTTAAATGGAAAATTTTATGAATATGAAATACGAAAAACTGAGGTAGGTGATGTATACCTTGTAGAAAAGGTATTAAAGAAGAAAGGAGATGAAGTATTGGTAAAATGGTTAGGTTTCGATGGCACGCACAATAGCTGGATCGATAAAAAAGAACTCATTTAACGAGAGTATATATGATGGAGTTGACACCAACACATCTTCAGTATGGGCATGGGAAAGAAGCAGAAAGGACGTGGACTTATAAACCGTGCAATTGACGCGCTACCAATAGAGCTTCACCTCCCATCATACCAATTTTGTGGTCCGGGTACACGGTTTAAAGAACGCCACGATTTGGGGCAACGCGGAATTTCTGCTCTTGACAACTTGTGCTATTTTCACGATCGTACTTATCACACTACAAAAGACGAGGATCAACGATACAAGGCTGACAAGAAATTGGAGTGGGGAGCTTGGGATTTAGTCAAGGACAAGAGCCTTCCTTTTTCTGAACGAGCTGCAGCTTGGTTGACAACGAACGCTATGAAATTAAAAACAATGGGAAAATCCTCCAAAGGGTCAGGACTGAAAAGCAGAAGATCTCCACGAAAAAAGAGTAAGAAAGGAGGCAATCGCAGTAATAAACAGCGTCGGAAACCAACTATTAGAGGTGGCTTTCTACCCGCTTTGTTAGCCGCACTCCCTTTCTTATCAGCTGTTGGTAGCTTAGTTGGTGGCGGAGCAGCTGTTGCTAAGACAGTTATAGATGCAAAGCGGTCACAAGAAGAGTTGAATGAACTTAAGAAACACAATCAAAAAATGGAAGAAGCAAGTAAAACTGGTCAAGGATTATATATTCGCCCATACAAACAGGGGCAAGGGTTATATATACGTCCGTATAAACAGGGGAAGGGTATATACAAAGGGCGTAAGAGGAGTAATAACAATCGTTCAAAAAACTAAATTTATGGCTTCCAAATCGAGCATTATCAAGTTCTGATTTGGAACGCCTTTGTGATAAAGCTGATATTATAGGTTTCAATGGGGTTAGAATGAGAGATGAAGTTCCATCTACTCCACCAAAAAAGATTGAGTGTTCGATAATAAATATGGCCTCAAGCAATGATGGTACGAATGGAACTCACTGGACAGCGTATTGGCTCAATGGAAAAAATGTACATTACTTTGATAGCTATGGTGAATTGGAGCCCCCACTTGAATGGAAACGATATTTTGGTCCTCATAGAACAGTGTTTTATAACACTAATCATTTCCAAACAATAAAGAAGGATAGCATAATCTGTGGTCATTTATGTTTTCTGTTCCTTTGGATGATATCCGAACAGTATAAAAAGTCTCTACGTGAATAGTACTGATATCAGTATACCCATGGCTTCCTTCACAATATCACTTACAGAGCGGGGGAAAAGCGAACTTAACGCTAATTTCTTCCCGCCTATTCAACTAGATTCATCAGATTGGGCGGTTGGACTTACTTCGTTTGATTCTTACTTCTCTATTCCGAACCTTGTAGAGAATGTAAATTCAACCCTCTACCTACTCGATGATGGAGCTCCAGTACACAACACTAGTGGGCGTTTCGTTGATGCTCAAGATATAGAAAAACTAATGCAAACAGCATTCCCTGATATAAAGGTTACTATAAAGAACAATTATGCCCTTATAGAAACGAGTAAAACACTTTTTAATACAAGTGACGACTCGATTCTTACGCCTCTAGGGTTTGCTAAAGGGACACTCCGTGGATCTACCACTCTCACATATAAAGCTAATAGGCCTTTAAAAAAGACATGGTCTGCTAGCCTAAAAAAAGATGTATTCGGTATGGAACTGCCCGCAGGTAAACAGCATTTTCTCCACACTGGAAGCTTGTATAAAGTTCCCACTGGTACGTACGAGTTGGCTGACTTACGCAAGCAACTAGTGAGTGAGCTGAAAAAAATGGATATTGATTTTGATATGCAAGTGAACTTGAACACGCAACGTTGTGGTATAAAATGTTCAAAACGAATTGATTTTAATCATAGTGATTCATTCTCACATCTGTTGGGATTTGAGGCTGGGAACATCCTACCAAGCAATACTTGGAACTGGTCGAACGGTGTTGTACACGTCTTCGACGTACTAAATATTGGTGTTTCCGTTTCTTGCTGTCAAGGAGATTATCGAAATGGAGAACCATCACACGTTATTTATCAATTTACACCCAGCGTAGCACCAGGATACCGTATGTCAGAAAATCCTGACTCTGTTACATATCATTCTGTAATTGGTAACAAATTGGAGGAGATTACAGTGAGTGTGATCGATCAAGATGGAAAGCTAATTAATTTTGGTGATGAAGTAATATCCATTCGTCTACATTTTAAAAGAGGAGGAGTATAAATGGATTGCTTTCTACAGATTTTCACCATTACGCAACAACATGTTGATCATTGAACATTGGCATAAAAAGAGCTCGCCTGCCCCTAATAAATTCAGTTCGCTCACTGCTACGGAGGAGCGTAAACATCAACTACTAACTCCAATCAATTATAAATTTTTGAAAAATTTGGGATATAACGTGAATCCTCTTTACAATCCAAGGCAATATGTTGAACGTACGTAAAAAACCTATTTTTGATGACAGTCTCATAAAATTGGAATATCGGGCTCATGAACCTTTCGCAACTGCAAGATACAACCCATCAGACGAGATTGTATTTCCCTTCTCCCAACCAGGGGAATACATAAATATATCGAGAAGCTATTTACAAGTGGAAGGTACCCTATCTAAATATGATCGATACACGCTTGGACCTAATGGAATCGCACACGCATTTGATGATATAAAGCTGGTTATGAATGGCGAACTAGTTGACAAAACAAGTTATCCTGGCATAGTATCCACCATGAAAGGTTATGCCAGTTTTAGTAAAGCGACTGTTGACGGTTTACAACAAGCTGGATGGATGTTACCGTCTAAGAAATCCGCTTTAAATCCTTGCGTAGATGAAAATAGTGGAAACTTTTCTGTTTGCATACCGTTGAGAACTTTGCTTGGATTTGCAGAAGACTATCAAGAAATTTTGGTAAATGTAAGAGTTGAGCTGATAATGAATAGGGCAGCCTCGGACACAAACGTTATAATACCGCGCTTACCAGTAGCCAGTGGTACTCCATCCTCCGGTTCACCAGAACTCAATATTAAGAAAATGATCTGGTATATTCCATATGTGGGACCAGCTGATAGCCAAAGGGCAGATTTACTCGAACTTCTCGAACAGAATGAACCAATTACAATGGGATTTCGAAGCTGGAACTTATCTGTATACCCAACCTTACCAACAAATAAAGAGTTTTCATGGACAGTGAAAACTAGCACAGAATTGGAAAAACCACGATACATCATTTTTGGGTTGAAAACAGATTTACAAAAAAATGTGGATAAAAATATAGCTTTATTCCATCACTGTAAATTGACTAACTTCCGTCTTCACATTGGTTCACAAGTATTTCCCTACAGTAGAATGAATCTGGATTTCGATACTAAACGGGTTCCTGTACTTTACCATATGTATGCAGACTTTCAGAGAGCTTACTACTCAGAGGAATGGCCGCAGCCCATGTTGACATATAACGAATTTATAGACCTCGCCCCCATCGTCGTTGTTGACTGCAGTCATCAAATTGATTCAAGCATTGGAAACAACATTCTGGATATCCGTATCGATTTTGAGACGAAGGACCCTGTTCCAGCCAACACGACAGCATATTGTTTAATGCTACAAGACAGCCTCGTTACATATTCACCATTAACTAGAGTTGTACAACGTGGAATTATGTAATAAATAATATGATGATATAAATAGTAGTCGTGTTTTTATTTTATTCCTATACAAGGTATATATATTAGGTGAAAAATGAGAATTTAGCTCAGTTTTAATGATGAGACTTCTAAAGCAGTGTGTAAAATTAGCGGTGAGTGATGAAGCTGAGAGGGAGAGGGAGGAGCAGGGGGGACTCAGCCAACAAGAGTACTTGCCCCACGGACCTCTGTTTGGTAAAAACCCCATCAGAGGTCTTATTTGCGGTCCTTCAGGCGCTGGAAAATCATGCACTATTCTTTCATTGCTGCTACATCCGAATGGATTACGATTTGAAAATGTTTATGTGTTTTCAAGAACGCTAAACCAGGAAAAGTATCAATTTTTAAAACGTGTTTTGGACTCTTTAGCCCCCGATATAGGATATTACCCCTATGGTTCATCGTTGGATGATGGTCAAGTGGAGCTGTTGAGACCTGATGAAATAAAACCCCATTCTATAGTTATTTTTGACGATATAATAACTAAAGACTACGATATTTTGAGGGAATACTTCGCCATGTCCAGGCACTTTGCACTCGATCTATTCTTTTGTACGCATAGTTATGTTTTGGTGCCTAAAAATCTGATTAGAATAAATCTTACAATGATTGTCATGTTCAAAATGGATGCGTTGAATATTCGTCACATATATGACGATCATGTTCAAGGTGATATGAAATTTGAAGAATTTAAAAGCATGTGTACACAGTGCTGGTCTCAAAATAACTTTTTATTAATTGACAAAGACAAGAAATTGCAAGATGGTCGCTACAGAATGGGATTCGATGTATATATATTACCCGATACATAAGTGCATCAATTAGTCAGGATGGCATTGCAGGAGGTAAAACATGTTACTTCCCGCCTTGTGAGGGCGCAAGAGGCAATCAGGAAAAAATATAAACTAATGAAGCAAGGTAGACTGCAAGCTCAACTTGATTCGGCTGTGGCTTTAGAACCGTTAAAGGAGTTGTTTAAGCAGGTAACCCCACAACCACTCAACAACGAAAACAGCATACGTCCTCGTTTCCAAGTTAAACGAAAAAGAATAATAAAAAGCCGCAAACCGTTTGTCCGAACAATAAAACAAGAAGATGCACATGCGCGAGAGGATGAAGACAAAAAAGAAGAAGAAGATGAGCTATCTAATGTAGTGGGTGACTTCGTTAAAACTGAAGAGGATGGATCGCAAGTTTTTGTTTCCAATCCAGATCAACAAATTGGAGTAACTAGCACACCATTAGTTACACCCAAAAGAAGGAGTATAGGTAAAACTGCTTTAGAGATGGTTAGTAGCACTCCAGAGGGGGAAGATGAGATGGAAAGGTACCTGCAACAATTCCATCTTTTCATGAGACCATTTTTACGCGCATTAATTACAGGGCATAAATCAGGATATGAATTGGATACTATATATGGCCCCAAAGTTAATGCAGATGGTAGCTTGAGTTTAGGTAATGAAAAGTTGACTTTAGATCGTGACTACATTTACCTGGGTGATAAAGTGAAAGCGCCAATTACTGAAGGGCTTCTCCAATTACTTTTCTTACGCCAACCAACTGAGTTCACACCCTTGGATAAAACTCATTACAGAGATCTGGTATGGTTCAGTAATGTAGCACATCAAGGATACTCAAAATTCAGACCATACAATACAGCAGGATATAAATATCGAAATTTGTTGAAGGCATTACTCGGACCCCCTCCAAAGGGGAAAGGGTTTGTCAAAGCAGTAAACGCCTACCCAAGATATGTTTATTTTGATGATCCGAATGAGATAGTTGATCGACTACGTTTGCTGTTTGCTTCTAAACAGGCAGGGAACACTGTGCATGATCCAGAAATAAATTCCATATTGGAAGAGTTAAAAGAATTAAATATTATTATATAGCCCTCATTATCATGTCAGCCATCAGCAGATTCGGATCACACCCTACCACCCCTTCTCCACGATCGACAGGCACTGATAATTATTTGAGTGAAACGGTAAAGGAAATAATTAATAACGAGCTGGATGCAGCATTAGAGAAGTTATTAATTGAAAAAAATATAGTAACAGCTAAACCTCAAGTAGTTGATTTTGGTAGAAAACGTCTGATTAATCTTAAGCCAGGGATTAATGAGTCGGATGCGGTAACAATAGGCTACCTTCCCTTTACAAAAAATGAAAAATCTAGAATTTTACATTTTGGATCATACCGCCTGCTAACTACGGGAGATCCTACTACACCTCAAGATTTTATTACAATGGAATATGCAAATAAGCACTATGAACTACGAAAGAAGCCCTGAATGTCAGTGAAAAGGGGAGGGGAGGTTCATTTATAAAGAGCTGACAATGTGTGCAAACCAGTAGTAATCATCATGGAGTCGTTGATGCTCACAAGCTCATTCTTGATTGAGAAGACAAAAAGTCTTCAGTTATTGATTGGTCTTTCCGACATAACAACAACGGTGATTGTGATTCGAAAATCGCGTGAAATTCCGTTTTACATATCATCTCACGATTGGGAGCTGTTCAGTAGCATACTGCAACAAGTGGATCGTAAGCAAGACTCAACATTCTTTCAAGGAACTCACATGTCTGCAAGTAGTACACCGCAACAGCATCTAATATTGAGTTATTACGCAAGCTGGCTAGATAAATTGTTACACGTTGAGCCATATAACATCACATTGAGTGCGAAGGCCGCATCAAATTTGATAAATTTAATCCCCACCATCGACTCTGTTTTGGACAAGATGAAAGATTTCACGGCTGTTAGTGGGAGTAATGGCTTGGTTAGCCATTCCCCACCACCACCACTACTCACATATAACGGCGGCTTTTATGAGGAGTCGACATCTTAGAATTACGCCAGTTAACGAGCAAGCATGGAAGACAACACACATCCGATTGAAGCTCTCATTGATGGGTTTAGCCATCTGGGGACAGGTGCACCGGTTGACCTTGTGCTTCAACAAGCTGGAACCGCATGTGGTAAAAACATTACTATTGCTTTAAGCAATCTCACTATGGTAGTACAAACCTCGTTTGCACTCACAATATTTTTCACAACCTTCCTGTTGATGATGCATTTCATAGCTGGAATATTTTTTTTTGAAAAAAAATATGGTGAATTTCACAGAAGAAGCTGGAGAGTTAGTCCTACCACCTGCGAAGAATAGCGACACTGGCCTTCTGAAACTGATGACTCTACCTGCATACCATGAATTTAATCGCTACGTATCAGCAATGGGGTTTTACAAAAATATGGTGCAGGTGAATGCATTAATTGAGAGAATCTACACGATGGAAAGTGATAATGTGGGAGCTTACTATGTCGAAACACCTCATGGGAGACATTTTAATACATGCACTTGGGCTCAGTGTCGAAGTGGTGAAGCCTGTGATGTTGTGGACACCTGCGTGTGTATGCATATTTATTATGCAACAGAACAATGTATTGAATTATTGCATGCTATGGGACTGAATAACATTGATGTCTGATTGTTTGCTTATACCAAGAGGATAGTATATAAATTGTGTGAGACTCGAACTTTGGTTCAGTTGTTAACCGACACTTGACCTATCAACATGTGCTGCAATCCTCAGTCCTATTCTGCTGAACAAGCAACGCAGACGGAATCTGGTGCAGCCGCTCAAGGAGTGAATACCTACGATGGACGATTGAAGACCTTCAAAAAATGGCCGAAAGTTATCCGACACCTTGTGTCTGAGCTCTGCAGTGCTGGCTTCTACTATTTGGAAATTGGAGATGAAGTGCAATGTTACGAGTGTGGTGGAAGAATCATAGATTGGAAGTTACAAGACTGTCCTTGGGAGGAGCATGCGAGATTTTATCCAAATTGTTTACATATTATTAATGTAAAAGGATCTTCCTTCATTAAAAATGCAATGGAAATAAATGAATGGATCTGATAAAATCAATACTATCGAATGTTGTTTTTCTCCTTATTTATTCCTTTTCCCTTATGATATTTGAGATGAAAAAGAAAGAGAACAGAGATAACTAAGTAATATGTGTTCATATTATTATTATTATTATTCATAGGTACCCAACAATTGGATTTCCTTGTTGGAATTATACCCGTTTTTTTCATTTTCACATTAGGTACAATACTCTGTTCACAATCACTCTTCAGATCATGAATTATGACGTCCATTTTGTTCGTATTTTAGGGGTTCATATTGAGTAAACGCTTCTGAAGCTTGGAAACCAATATCCTATCCTAGTTAGCTATTGTCTCCTTTTTTCTTCAAGTTATGGGGTTAATTACCTACCTTTCCACGACAGTTATAATAAATATTACAAATCAATTTTGTATCAATTTGGTAAGACGGTCGAAACAATGTCGTGGCGAGTGATAATATATGATGATATACCTATATTACGTAATAGTTTAGGGATCAACCAATAAGATAACCTCTCAATAATATTACTCCCTCGCCATTCCTGAATATGAAACAAGAAATGCGAGCGGCTTCCGACTGCAGTTAATTGACTCATTCCGATAATATTAGATTATGACATACGCCCCACGCTCGGGCGCGAAAAAAAAAATACGGAGATGTATCAATCAGTTTTATCGCCACATATACCATCTGGTTGAGATAGCTAAGCGAGCTAAGGCGTCGGTTCGCATTCCGAACGTCCACAGTTCAAACCCCGCCTCAGCCTCTCATATTTTTTAATTTCGCCATTTCTGGTGACCTTTCTGACCCTGTTCTAGAAGCAGCAAGATCTATACTACTGACATATCTTTCCATATTGGGGAAATCACGCATTTTCAGACCTAGCAATGTCCGCGACAACGTCAGTCGACGAGTAAGACCCTTACTCTCGTAGGCATTCTGTAAACTCTTCCAAGCCTCCAAAGCTGTGTTAGCCGATTTTACATGGACGGCTTTATATAGTGGGCTATCTTTGTTAAAGCCTTTTGATCTTGCTCATATCATAAATGTTCAACTCTCTGCTTCTGATCGTGGTCAATACCTACCAAGAGACGCAATGTCTTGGGCTGTCAATTCGGTTTGCGCGTTATCAGCAATACAGCAGTCAATGTGATCATGCACCAACGCCAACCATTTCCAGTCATTATAATTACTTTGTCCTTCAAGCTTCAGAAGAATAAATTCTCTAGGCAAAAAACTTGACCGAAACCGGCGGCAGTTGGTCATGCACCTGCAACACAACGCCTGAATTTCGACATAACTTTCACGATCGAACACTTCCGAATACTAAAGTCGCGTCAACTGGTTCCCATAACCATTTGGGATTATAATTTGAAATAAGCCACGTTTTAAATTAGAGTAAAACTTATATTAATACAAAAACAGAACACAGTGAACTTAGTTGGGGAGAACAAGAGAACATTAAGTTAAGGCATTGTGAACATTGAACACCAAAAGATGATGCAAACACATGCTACCCGTAATGGTAGGTATCTGACGGCACTTTCCTTACATCCTTATTCACCAGATTAGCACTAGTAGGCACAATAATAATTCAAACAGATGGTCCCCTATCAGTTTCATTTGCCAAATCCATACTTCATTCTGCGCATGCGCAAACGTAGGTTCCATCATGTTCCATCTTTTCACCCTCTGATCGTTCGATTTCGCTTGAATTTGGATGATAATTGGAAGAAGATGATAGGTAAACGAGGAAGCTATGAGCCACACCCAACTTGGCAGACGTTTTTCACGTGTAACAAAATTTTTCATGAACCCCAGCAGTAAGACATATCCATGTCACAACGTATTCTAAAAAAGCCCAGTCATGCAGCATGACCCCATGAGCGAATTTTTGAAGAAATCTTCGACATTTCAGTCGCTATTGATCGCGTAGAGAAATTTTAGTTTATGATTTTGATAGACAAACATGGAATCGAATTATTAAAAATAACTAGGAGGTACTCATACTTTATTATTACCAATTAAACTAATCTTGTAGATAAAGACAAATGTAGGTAAATATTGATAGATTTCGATATCCAATGTGGTCAGTATTGAAGGCAGTTGAAATCTTAACAGTATCCTATCATAACATCATCAAATCTTGACATAAAATAAAATAACATACCGACGTCATCTCTATTATTAATAAGAATGAAACTCCGTTTGTCTGTCTGTCCGCGCTATGCACGGCCAAACGGCTGAGTGGGCCGGATCTACGAGTGGGGGGATCTTTTTGGGATTTTCCGATAGGGTGTATAAGCGAATTTAAAATTTTCTAATCCCACCCGAACCATGGGCCGTAGGGCGGGAGGGGGGTCGAAGTAATAATTAATGTGCGCTTTTTGGACTTCCCCGCTTCCCCTACCCCTCTAAACGGCCGTTGACAATTCCGGAAAAATACGGGTTTCGTAGGTTTTCCTACGAGGAAGACGACGGCGCGATCGGATCGCGAAAAAGGTATCGGGAAATGCGTCAAAAAAATGCGAGAGTACGGACCCGTTTTCTCGAAAAGTCCGCCGAAAAACTTGGTTTTTTCCGATTAAAATATACCCCATAAAGGTACGTTTTTCGGAACGGTTTTCGCGGGCGAAATACAGCTTTGGGTCCGCCGAATCTGAATCCGAAATCGGATATCGAAAAAAGTGACGAGAACTCGGTCGAATTGCCAGCGGAAGCGAGCAAAGCGATTAAAATGATTCTGCCGTGGACGAGAGAAGGCTCAAGAATTGACGTGAAGGGTTCGATGTCACAACGTTGCGAGGCGAGCAGGTATGCCTACATAGGTACCTACCTTGCGAGCGAAGCGAGAGCCATTTCAAATAATAAATACGGACTTTGTCCTACACATATACAGGTATACCTTGCGAGCGAAGCGAGCAACATCCCCGAATAAACTTTTCGTGGTTTTAATTTGTTTGGGTGTTTGGGTGTTGCGAGCAGGTACACGCACTTACGTCTTGAAGGGTATACAGGTATACCTTGTGAGCGAAGCGAGAGCCATTTCAACAGAATAAATTCGGATTTTTTCCTACAAATATACAGCAATACCTTGCGAGAGAAGCGAGCAACATCCCCGAATAAACTTTTCGTGGTTCCACGTAGTTTATAAGATTTAATTTGTTTGTAAGAATTCCCAACTGAAAAAAAACGTCTGCCAAGTTGGGTGGGCAGTATAACTTCCTCAAGGATATACAGGTATACCTTGCGAGCGAAGCGAGCAACATCCCCTAATAAAATTTTCGTGGTTCCACGTAGTTTTATAAGATTTAATTTGTTTGTAAGAATTTCCAACAGAAAAAAACGTCTGCCAAGTTGGGTGGGCAGTATAACTTCCTCAAGCGAGCGGAGCGAGCAACATCCTCACAGGGGACTCACTACGCACTTGACTCATTTCAACGGAATTTCATACGGGTATTTCCCAACACCTATGCAGCAATACCTTGCGAGCGAAGCGAGCAACATTCCCTAATAAACTTTTCGTGGTTCCACGTAGTTTTATAAGATTTAATTTGTTTGTAAGAATTTCCAACAGAAAAAAACGTCTGCCAAGTTGGGTGGGCAGTATAACTTCCTCAAGCGAGCGTATAACTTCCTCATTTCAACGGAATTTCATACGGGTATTTCCCAACACCTATGCAGCAATACCTTGCGAGCGAAGCGAGCAACATTCCCTAATAAACTTTTCGTGGTTCCACGTAGTTTTATAAGATTTAATTTGTTTGTAAGAATTTCCAACAGAAAAAAACGTCTGCCAAGTTGGGTGGGCAGTATAACTTCCTCAAGCGAGCGAAGCGAGCAGCATCCCCTACAGAAGTTAAACCTACCCTTAGGGATCTACCGTTTGCGAGCGAAGCGAGCATCATTCCCTACATGTTGGGTGGGCAGTATAACTTCCTCAATCGAGCGAAGCGAGCAGCATCCCCTACAGAAGTTAAACCTACCCTTAGGGATCTACCGTTTGCGAGCGAAGCGAGCATCATTCCCTACATGTTGGGTGGGCAGTATAACTTCCTCAATCGAGCGAAGCGAGCAGCATCCCCTACAGAAGTTAAACCTACCCTTAGAGATCTACCGTTTGCGAGCGAAGCAAGCAACATCCCCTACATGTTTCAATTGCGAGCGAAGCGAGCAACATTCCCTACATACCACACTTTGCGAGCGAAGCGAGCAACATTCCCTACATGCCACACTTTGCGAGCGAAGCGAGCAACATTCCCTACATACCACACTTTGCGAGCGAAGCGAGCAATTTAATGGGGGGTCCGGGGGGCTTGCCCCCCGGCTGGACGTGGAGGCGAGCGTAGCGAGCCGGAGCGGCTAGTATGAAAGAAACGTATTTCCACAGCCAATCGATGATGAGGCTTTATATTACGAGTGATATAAAGTAAGTTGCGTTCGAATCTAGTATCCTACAGCAAGAAGTTGACAGACAAACTGTAGTCTCTGTGCATCAATTGACAGCCTAAATTATGGGGAAGTGTCACTTGGCTTTTCCGTAGCAACAAGAAAGAAATTGAAAATATTTAATACTAGCATTAAATCCCAATTATTGTAGATTTATCAACGATTCGATTAGGTAAATTCTTGAATTCTAACTTCTTCATGTTATTTCTTCACTCTACTATTTTATAATTATATCCAATATCGAACATATTGGTTATTGAGGTACATAACTATCCCATATTACCGATTTTTACAACTAGCGAACGGCATTATTTCGATTTTTGACTGATTTTTCAACTTTGAAAATTTTGAAAACTTGATACATATTCTTATAGGAAATTTTACACTGATTCCAAATATACCACATGTTAGTATGCTGAAAAAATTTATTTCGCACAACAAATGGCAAAAAACATGCTATTTTGAAATTTTCGACTACATTTTTGAAAATTTCAACCCGAAAATGTAATCCGATCATGCTGGCCAACGAACTTGAACTTAAGTTTTGTGTCCTTAACATTTTAAAATTTGTTTGAAGTTTCTAGCACGATTCTACGGACAGTTATCGTCTGGAATGACACATACATACATACATACATAAAAAATTGCGTTAAACTTCAGAATATAATTAAGAATAGCCTGAAACGGATTTCTTCGAGCATAATTTTTAAGCAATATTATAAAATTCCCTAATCTTGGGCTCACAGGGTAGCTCAGTCTCGACAAACGTTTGAACTTCATATGATGCCAGATACAATAAGCCGAAAACAGCGTGCGAAAATTTGGACCCTTCTGTTATATGTTCCCGGTACTCTTTCGTTAGCCCAAGATTGAATTTTCCTATAACAGCTTTGAGTAAGGTGAAACTTGCATCCTTTCAACTGTAAGGAAGACCCCGTACTTTCCCTGTTCATTGTCGTTATTTCATAGAAATACGGTACCTAAGAGCGCCCAATCCGTGATCGCCGCACTGGATTAGGCTTGCCCAGATTACCCTCGCCTCGCCCAGCTGACGTATAACCCAATAACGGCGAGGATGTACAGAAACCAAAGTACTTACGTTGCTTTACGGTAACCCGCATTTTTCCTGCTGTTAGTAATTTTAAGTACCTATCCCTATTGGTCTGGTGCGGAAGAACAAAGGCCTTTTTTTCTAATTATTTTTGCAGAGTGGACTCTCTTATATATATGCCAATGCTAGGTATACGATTTTCAAGATTTTATTGAGTGTGTCCAGGACAGTAGAAAGAATGCTGTAGTCAAAGAAATAACCGTTAATGATTTCACTGTGTGGAGAGATTTTTCTTCCAAACAGAAAATTAATTCGGTAACTCCAAAGCCATATCTCCGCGATATTGTCCAGATTTCAGCGCCTAGAGGCAAATATACGTTGAAATATAAAACGGATTTCATTGAACTCGATTTCCTTTAAAAGAAAAAAAAGCTTCAAAAGGGATTCCCAATTCTGGAAAAGGTTACTAAGCCTCGTGGAATCGACAGTGGAAGAAGAGATGCCATTCTAGCACGCTTATGTGAAGAAAAAAAAATGCCATTACCCCCCTTCTAGAGCGGAGTTTTGGAAAAATTTACCTTGTGGGGGTAACGAACCCGAAAATGATATTGCCATATACAGGGTGTCTCAACTAAAGTTCCCGTAATTTCAGGGATCGATTTTAGAGCTTCTTTCTGATAGAAAGTTCCTCATAGAGATTTCTTATGAAACTCTTAGTTTTCGAGTAATTTATTTTTTATGATTTTTTTTCTCGTATTTTCGACCTTTTGTCACTAAAATGATCATGACTCTCAATTTGCTCAAATTCAAATTTGAGGATACCATTGGAAAGAGTATTAAATTTCCTATCGGATAGATGCCTGAGCGTTTTTAAGACTCAAGGTTTGAGACATGAAAAAGCCCTCGGAAAAGCAAATTTGACCTAATTTGCGAAACCTGTCTTTTCAATCGGAAATTGAAATATGAGAAACAATATTTTTTCATAATGCAAGAATTGTGAAAACTGCGCTGAAATCTCACCTTCCCAACGGTGTAGTCAATTTTACTTTTACATTGTTAATTAGGGGGAAAAAAACTATGTTGAATGTTGAAAAACATTGGGGGGTTTTTTTTTTTGTTCCAATGAAATCGAGGGTTTTCTTGAAAAACGACCTTCTATGAAAATACGAGTTTGGGGTCGATTTCTAGGTATTTTTTACGCTGAATCGAATGATAATACTTGCATATATCTCCCCAACCCCGTTGTAACCGAGAGTTTCCTCCCCTAATTAGCTATGTAAATAGTGTAATGTATATGAATACCTACTAAAGTCCTGTACTGAACCTGTCACTATCTCATTGTGTACCTACCTGCACACCAACAATAATTACTGTGAGACTATTTTTAATTATTCCATTCATTCTAATCATCTGTTTCGATACAAAACAACACGTACAATTTTTCAGCTCAGTATAATTCAAATCATGCAAGTGCATATGGCTAGAGTAGCGAATCATAACTGCAATTTGCTAGTCAGATACTCGTATCTATAGCAGATACGTAGAAAACACTAAGTAAACTGCAGATACGAGTTTCGTGCTTCGTAAATTATCCTCAATGTCAGTCAACAATACGAGACTAAAATTTGCACGGCGTTTTTTGCTATTTTACGATGGAAAAATTCAATTTTTGACATCGCCAATCGATTCAGCAAGAAATTTTCTACAAGGAGAATGTTCAAGTTCAAGATTATTTTGGAAACTAACGCCAATATCAACGAATTTCGACGCAAAACCTATTTGGTCGATTTCCCAAAAATTAGATTTTTGCACATACGACTTTTTCGCTTAGGACGGCAGTATTAATGTCGTGTTTTCACTCGATCTTCTTGACGAGGATACGAATATTTTTTATAGTTTTAACAACCATGCGATTTGGGAACTTCCCAATAACAAGGTAGGTAGTTCCCGTAAATATGCAGGTAAATATAAGGTTCAGTGGGAACATGCTAAAGTTTTTTACAGGAAGGAATGCTTGTGTGAAGAATTGAAAATTGCCACGATCAAGAATGCGCTGGAGGAACACACAAAAGCAGGAGCTCAACAAAATGAAAGAGCAGGCAAATTTAGCTGACTCAGCTGATTAGGAATGAGCCATCATCTCAATCGTCTCTTAATGTCCCAGGGAGTCTCCCTATCAAATCTCAACTTCCTAGAATGAACAGGAAAGAATTTAGCTCACTCAGCTGACTAGGAATGAGCAAATCATTTCAATTGTCTCTTAATGTCCCAGGGTCTCTTAGTCTCCCTGTCAAATCACAACTTCCTAGGTTGAACAGGAGACAATTTGGCTCACTCAGCTATACTAGCCTGTGGTGAATTCACCACCTATCGCTGGCCCTTTTTCAGGGCCACCAAAAAGAAGTTCACAAGTTAGAACTTTACAAGAAAGACGTCAGGCTACGTCTAAACAAAATAATATAAACTGCCAAAAAGATTATGAGAAATACATAATCATAAACTCGTCGAAAGCCAAAACACGTCAAGCTAAACACTCACTGCACGAGAGAGGCTTGACGAACCGGCAAGGCCGACACGCAGAATTTGCCTTGAGACAAATGACTTTCAGATCCAATCAAGGGCAATCAAAGCCGGACGCGCTCTATGGAGAGGGGGCGGAAGATTGCATTTCACATTCCGCCCACCGAGCGCGACCGATCAAATCGGAAGCTGCGGCTCATCTCGAAACGAACCATTAGGAGAACAATGGTTCCAGCCAATCAGATACAGCATCCAAGTATAAATATAGGATGCACGGGCCCGTCGAGCTCATTACATTCTCTACATCCGGATCTGATGATTCTTCTCTCCTCGACGAAGTTTCTACACGATCTGAAAACGAGACACCCTACCTCTCACTTCAAGATTCCTGGTAGCATCGAGTCTAGTATTTTTCAATACTACTCCCTACCAACGTTCTTCAGGCAGGAATACCACCCGGTTCAGAGAATCCTCGATCCTCTCGAACGTCCGCAGTGATATTCCGAGACGAGTCACCCGAACCATTCCGACTTATTCGTTTGGTTGACCGCTGGGACTCGCCAGGTAATCAATATCTTCATCCGGATCGATTAACTGCTTAAGGGAGTTCTTCTCAGAACTAATCAGAGGACCCTCGCCCATATAGCGAAGCAAGTCCCTGATATTACGAGTGCTCTTTTCAGAGCAATCCGCGGACCCTCTAGTTTTACACTAGACGCGAGTCCCGGATTATTCCTCGTTCTTTTACAGAACCAAAAAGGAAGTAAGAAAATTTCCTAAATGAAAAGAAGCCCTTCGTTCCACCCCTTTAGCGAGGTGGAAGATGTGAGCGTCGTCTGCAGACAGACCGGCGCCGGGGGTCAAGAAGGCGGTCTGCACGAGACACACGATCACCCCCCTCGTCTGGCACGTGACAGTGCCGACGAAAATATAAAGCCTAGACTCATTACTTCGAGCGCTACGACGGCCGGTCCTTCACGCGGATCAGACCCATCTCATCTTCCTATATTTCGGCAAGATCGAGTTTTGGATGAAACATATCCGCATAAACACGTATCGGAAGACGCACTGCAGACCCCTTTGAAGGATAATTCGCATGCGAGTATATCAACAACAGCCGGCTATACGCCCTCTCAGGCCGGATATCAGGCCGATTCAAGTGCCTACTATGATTCTCAAGTGTATCAAACACACTCAGGCAAAGGTACTTTTCAGTACCCCCAAAAGACAGTCTCATATCACGACGAAAACATACAACTGAGACCTGAATATTCTCCGATAAGAGAATATCACTCAGGGCCATCGTGAGAAACACGGGTTGAGACAAACTCACTCTATGGTCCCAACGTGTCCTACCAAGAAAAGCTCAACAGTACTCGAGCGGATGAAGGTACTTTTTCATACCTCCCGTCCGGACACTACCAAGAGTCTAACCCGCATAACCAACGCACTAGCACCTTCCATAACGTGCCACTAGGAGTTCCGACTCCCAGTCAGATGTATATAAATCCACTACAGAGCCCATAGCTGATAAGAGGTCTATGCATCGTCTAGTACCTACTGCTTACAAGTGCCTCTATTCAATATTATACCTTCCATTAGGTACCTCGATTGGGCCAATACTGTTCCACATTTACATGAACAGTCTTGCATCGCTGCCTTACAAGGGGAACGTCTACATGTTCGCGGATGATGTAGCTATAGTCAATACTGGAGATACATGGCAGGAGGCTCATGAGATGGCAGAGGTGAACCTATACACAATAGGAAAATGGATGATCTCAAACACGCTAACCATTAATGCTTCAAAATCTCATTTCATTAACATCTCTAGAAAACCAGCCAACATAGTCCTGACCGGAGAGAAGCTGACGAGGTACCTACCTACCAGCGTAAAATCTGCGCTGAATGAAGTACATGAGTTTAATAATAGATAAATTGACGATCCATAAATCCTTTAGTTCACAATATACCTAGTAGGAAAATTACCCATAATCCCTTACTTCACGATATACTTAGTGGGTACATTACCCATAAACGAAGGACCAGAGTGGAGGATATACGTTTGGCAAGAATATGTTGGCTGAGATCGTCAACGCCATCGCTTCCACTGTACATATCACAAATGAAGACTTCAGCACCTGTAAATAGAGCGTCGTCATCAGATCATTCAAACGGTGAGAGATTCGACACGTATAAAAGTAGGAATAGGCAAAACTAAATAGTAGGTATTCACCTACTAATAAGTTAATTGGCAACTCACTCTTGCGAGGAAACCGGGCAATATTGTTGCAAAATGAACATGAAATAATTACGAGTGTTTAAAACAAAACTTTGTTGGTACCTATGGATCAACGAAATGTAGAATGCTTTGAAATATTCAACCTGGAAGGTTAAAATTTGATGTGGAGTCTCACTAGGTCGTAAGACGAACAAAATAAAGGGCTCTTTCCTGGTCAGCTGAGTGAGCTAAATTCTGTCCTGTTCACCCTAAGAAATTTAAATGTGTTAAGGAGCCTTTCTCACCTCTTGACCACAGGAATTTGAATTTTGACGTTTTGAAATTTGAGTTTTGAGCGTGAAAAAGTAGGTAAATAAATAGGAACGGAAAAATATATTTTCTAGAAGGTCAATTTCAAGAGAACCCTAAACTTCATTGAAAAAAAAACAATGCTTTTCAACATAACATAGTTTTCTTCCCTAATGAGCAAAGCAAAAGTTAAATTCACTTCACCGCTTGATCTTGCCGCATTTTTTACCGTTCTTGCCTCTTGAAAAAAATATTGATTCACACAGTTCAATTTCCGATTGAAAAAACTCACATTTTCCCAAATTTGGTAAAATTTGGTTTTCAGGGGCTTTCGCGAGTCTCAAAACTTAATTTTAAATAAAAGTATTGTCATCTATCCGATAGAATATTGAATGCCCTTTCCAACGGTATCTTCAAATTTGAATTTACACAGAAAATTAAGGCTAAAGGGGACGACTGTTGTGTGAGAGGAGGGAAGATACAAATAGATAATCTTTATTATCTCCACACCAGTCAATCAATTTTCAAATCTAAATATATATTTGAGTTTGTCTCATCCTAGGCTATCGAGCGAACATAACAAAGTGTCCAAAAAAAATTTTTGTTGTTGAAATTTTGACTTATAATTTTAATTGCTAGGTAATTTAATTTTTTTTTAAATTAAACATATCGCTAATATTCCGTGTTTGGAAACAATTCAAGTGTATGATGGCATAGGCATGAAATTTTGATTCTGAAAATTAGTGGCCGCATGTGAGAATTGGGAGCGAAAAACGTGGTTCCAGGAAGACGAGTGTTTTTGAGGGGTGCGTGCCTTGGCGACGCCCAGCAACAAACTGATCTCATCTGCGCGCGCGTACGAACCCGCTTACCGAGCCGTCTCTCGAATTTTTGTACTTACTGCTTCTTCCACATTTATCAAAATATACTTTATCAAAGTGTTAGGTGGGGTTTTATTTACATTTGTTATAGGAACGTCCATGGTAATAATTAGTTTGTATAGTTGGAACCTTTGTATTCATGTGAAAACGACTGGAAGAGTTTGACGCATTGAGCCGTAATATTCATTAGGTAGTATCTACCAACCTCGTACCTTCCTAACTACAATCAGAGATGAGCAAACACATATCCGAAAATACAAATATGTATTTATCCTTTATTTTTTATTATTTATAGTTGAATTTCTTTTAGGTACCTACCTATATTAATAAATTTGTATTCATATTTTGGCTACGAATATTCAAAATTTATACTCGAAACTATGAATATAGGAATTATATTCAAAGAATATGAATATTTCAATACTTATAGAAGTGCATATTATATTGTTCAGTTATTTTTGAATATGAAATAATAATATTCACGTATTCAATCAATATTAATACCTCGATAGGTACCTATTCAAATTTATATTCATCATTCACTTTCAGAAAACCTCATTTTTGTCTACTTGCTGCAAGAATACAAAGATGAGTGAGGGAGCAAAATTGAATTCTAGTTATTTTTGGTGTTTACCTCATAATTGAAGGGACTAGATCTCAAAATTCAACGTAGAATACCGAGAATTTGAGTAATATATGATAATTTCAAAGTAGGATAATGGACTAAATTTAAAAATCTGTCACCAATCATCCGAATCCAGCCTTGAAACCCGTCATTTTTTTTTTTTTTTTTTTTTAATGTTTGTATTTTCAAAATAAGATGATGAAATTCACCCTAAAGATCCTTGAATTTGAGTGATTATCTGTTTTACAAGATAGGTAAATGGACTACATTTCAAAATACATCGAAATTCTGCTTTCAGGTAAAGTACTGCACAATAACAGGTAAATATTATGAATATCATTTACAAATTCAACAATAAATAATTCACATAATTCAAACAATAAATCATATAACAAAATTCATTATTGACTATCATCAATTACTCATTCATCATCATAAATAGAATGGAAAGAAAAACGAACCAAAAACACAAACGAATCTGGCGCCAGTACCTAACCACGATAGGCAAGAAGCGAGCGTTGGTCTGCGGGTAAAAAATGTAAACAAGAAATCAAGAAGCTAAATAAACCCGAATGCGAAACCCCCCGCTCCACGCCTTTCTGCAGTGGTAGCAAACCCCCCTCGTAACCGACGCGTCCGATAGCAACGCCTAGCAACATGCATTATTACAGTTTCTAGAGGACACTATCACCATCAATTTTGGACTGCGTTTTTACACCTTCATTCTTACTCTAGGTCTGATTCCCACTACAATTATTTATGAGGATAATTCTAGTACTCAGGTAGTTGTGATATGTAAAAATATGGAATGTTAGCGTTTTCCAGGAAAAAATTGTTCAAAATAATATTTTTGAACAAAATACAAAAAAATTGAAAAACTAAATTTTTGTTAGCGCCCAGATTCGTGTGTGTTTTTGGTTCGTTTTTCTTTCCATTCTATTTATGATGATGAATGAGTAATTGATGATAGTCAATAATGAATTTTGTTATATGATTTATTGTTTGAATTATGTGAATTATTTATTGTTGAATTTGTAAATGATATTCATAATATTTACCTGTTATTGTGCAGTACTTTACCTGAAAGCAGAATTTCGATGTATTTTGAAATGTAGTCTGTGGTGAAAACCACCCCCTCTTTTCAACAGCCCTTTTCAGGGCTACCAAAAAGAGGTAGACACAACACAAAAATATTTATAAGACGTCGAGTTACAACTCCGTCAAACAAAATATTTCACCAGAGAGAAAATACGAATTTCTCTCTCAAAAGTGAAATATTAACTAATAACATACAAGGCGACCTCCCTAGACACTTACTGGGCGAGAGAGATGCGACAAGTATCTCGAACCAAGTCGCCTTGAACGAGAAAACTCAAACAGAAAATCAAACGTCCTCTAAAACTAGCAAGGACAATTCAAACAAGCCTACTCGCCAATCAGAAACACTGATTACACGAGAGACAATAGGCGAACCAACCAAGAGGCGGCAAGCAACCACCTCTGGTCCAGCAGCCACCCCGGGGACCCCGTCTGAACAACGGACGCAGAGAAAACACCCGAGGTCCCCGTCTAAACTCAAGGTCGTCGGCTCCGCGACGGACGCTCGTAAGCCACCCACGGGGACCCCGTCGCAGCGACGGACGTGGGGAAACCACCCCGGAGGACCAGCTCAGCTATCATACTCGCAGATACTGAGAAAACAATGTGCGAGCCAATGAGATTACACAGTTGAATTAACGAAATTAAGCGGACCAATCAGGAGGCGGCAGGAGGCGGCCACCTCCCTATAATTACCCCGCTCGGAGCCCTCCGAATTCATTCCACTCTCCGCTCTCGACGACTACACCTCGAAGTACGAAGATTTCTACACGCTCTACGCTGACGAACCTTCTGCTCCCGAGTTCATCTCAAGAACGGCTTCCTACTGCTTTCTACAAGGCCTACCTTCTCTCCACACAGATCTCGCATTGGCATCTACGAGTCCAGTGATTATTCATCCTGCTCATTGCCCAACGTAGTTCTTCTGTCAGGACGCCACCCGGTACATCTATTGATATTCTCATTAGATCGTACGCCCGCTGGGACGTTCCTAGTCGTGTCGCCCGGGTTTCGTAGCACTAGGCTCGTCACCGACCGCTGTGGGCACGCCGGTAAATTACTCAGCTCATACGCTCTAATTTACCGTCCAAGGAAGTCTTTTTCAAGACTACAAGGTAGGACCCTGACATCCGAGCAAAGGAAAGAAGCTCTGTCAAGCGAGTCCACCTTCCAAACCCTCTATTTCTATACATAGAGGTATCGAAAACGAGTTAATAAACTCGGATATTTCGATGGAACGCCGGCCGTCCTATTTCCTCATGCAAGGGGAGGCGGAACACGGCGCGGCCGGGCCTATTAGCCCACGCAGCGCTACCTACCCGCTGCTCGGCCAGTCCGCTGTTCCTAGCGACGGCTCAAGGCTCGATCCTCGCGACGAGATCGCCTTCTCACCTAACGTATTCACGAAGGAAACGTTAGATCAAGCCTCACCTACACAAAAGTTCGAGGATACCTTTCAGACCCGCTCTGAAGTCAATCATTATGATTCGACAAAGATTTCCGAATATCCACGATATTCTACACAAGGCTACCCGGCCGATCCGAGTGTCAAATACACTCCAAACATACAAAAAACAAAGGATACTTTTCAGTACCTCAACCAAGCTCAACATATTCCTCCTACAGATATAAATCTTAGGCCGGAATATTACAAAACGGCTCAGTACCAAACTGATCGAACCCAGCACCCACTATGCGAGCCCAGTGCTCCACGCGGCTGCGACACGAACTATCCCTCAGTTCATCCCGCCAAGCAAGCTGACCTTGGGGATTTCGCTCACATTCCTTACGGGAATACCCCAGGGACTAACCCGCATAATCAGAATATAAATGTCCCACTTGGTCTACCTACACCAAGTAAAACATATTTAAATCCACTACAAATGGTGACCCCGCCTTTGAACAGGCTTAACACGGAGCATTTCGTTCCCTCTTATGAAGCTAGTGGATTTCAGGGAACCACTGCGGGCGTGCGACCCCCGCCGGGCCTCTACGCCCCACATCTCACTCAACAACCCTCTACACAAAGTGGCTTTCGAGCACTTTTAGAGGAAATGGGAGATTATCAAAAACCAATCTTCCAAAAGAAGAATATCGATCGTGCACTCGCCGAGTTCGATCAATACTGCGTGCGAAAACACCTGAGAACGCAGAACGAATGCTTCTCAGCTATATACAAGTGGGTACCAGAAGAAATGAGGGAAGCTATCGACTCAGCTTACCTCACGGCACCCCATGCACCTTATGAAGAGGCCAAACAGCGCCTACAGCGAGAATACGGGTTGTCCTTACAGGACAGGCTCCTCGCACTCGAGGACCCCGCATCTCTCGCCAAAAAACCCAGCACCAAGTACCACGAAATGTACTCTAAAGCTGTTGGGTACTTCTCAGAGGCTCTGATCACTCAAAAGTGGATCGAAACTCTACCTATCGAAGCACGAGGTATGGTCGCAGCTCAGCCTACCACGACCGCCCGGCTCGACCTAGCTGATACGCTACACGCGTACAAAACAGAGAACCCCTCTCTCAACATACGAGGAGTAGAATCTACCCCGAAACCCATGAAAACTGGTTTCAAAAAGGCCCTCTCACAACAAGCTGAGTTCAAACCCCAACCAGTAGAGAGTAGGCCTCACAAACCGACGGCCTATGTCTGTCGAAACCACGCACGTTTCGGTAGCGAAACTCGCAAATGTGCAGACCCAGAACACTGCACTTGGAAGGCAAACACTGCCACCAAAACTAGCAAAAAGGCAGCGCCTATAAGCCAGCCTAAAACCTGGGTTTCAAACGAAAATACTCAGAGATCGGTACAAGAAAGTACCGTTCCAACCTCCGACGTAGAGAGTTCGGAAAACGAATAACTGCCAGTGTATCTGAGCCTATACACCGGCAGTCTAATGAGTATAAAAGGCTTTTTTTCAAGTGCAAACTAAATGGCACTGAATTTCTCATCGACACGGGAGCAGAACTGAACATTCTGCCCCACAATGTCACCAAAAAATTGGGCTTAAAAATTCGTAAGTCCAACGTAAAGCTCACAGCAGCTAACGGAGCCCCTATAGACACACTAGGGCGTGCTGACACGACAATTAACATCGGCCTCGGAGACATGACCACCGATTTTATGATCACGAAAGTTGATCTAGCGATCCTCGGTATACCATTCCTCGAGTCTTGGGATATCGGAATACGGGTCAAACACAAATACATTTATAAAGATAAAATAAAAAGCTATGCCGATCAAAAAATAGCTGCAGTCATGAACAAAAAATTCACTGACGAACAAATAGCAGCTACTATCCCTCATCGTGACAACAGCCCTCAACCAGAGGACGTGCAAATCACGGAGGACGAAAACATTCGCTCTATCATTGAAAAATACAATGATAAAATGAGCAAACTTCAAGGAAAGTGGAAAAACAACGGGGTTTACCACCGTATAACCACGGAAGGAACACCAGTACACTTCCGAGCAAGACCCATGGCGGGCGAAAAACGGGCTCAAGTCAAAAGTACTTTTGACAAAATGCTTTCCGAAGGCATAATTGCACCATCAGATTCCGAATGGGCATCCCCGTTACACTGTGTGCCAAAAAAAGACGGGTCATGGAGGATCACCGGCGACTACCGTTTCCTGAACGCGAAAACGAAGAAAGACGCCTACCCTCCTCCTCACATTCGCTCTTTCCAAGCGAATTTACATGATACACAAATCTATTCGACAATAGATTTAAAATCGGCATATTATATATTCCGATGCACCCAGATGACGCTCATAAAACTGCAATTATTACACCTTTCGGTCTTTATGAGTTTAAGAAAATGAGCATGGGTTTGGCCGGAGCGGCTCAAACATGGCAAAGATACATGGACAGCATCATGCGAAAATTTGATTTCGCATTTGTATACCTAGATGACATACTGGTGGCTTCTAAAAATTATAAAGAACACATGAACCACCTCAAACAAATTTTTGACAAGCTAGGGGAACACGGACTTCGAGTAGGTTTTGATAAATGCATTTTTTCAAAACCTACCGTCGATTTCCTAGGTTTCACTATCTCGAAAGAAGGGATAATTCCTAAACGAGATAAAATAGAAGCCATAGAACAATTTCCTAGGCCAATAGACGTACGAAGTCTACGCAGATTCCTAGGTATGTGTGGTTTCTACCGAGCTTGCTCAAGTAAATTCGCTCACACGGCACAACCTCTGTATGACTCCATTCAGTCAAACAAAAAAAATGACAAAACACCTATCGAATGGACATCAGAGAGAGAAAAAGCTTTCAACAGCTTAAAACAAGCAATGATTAAAGCTACATTGCATAATATCGCTCATCCACACCCTACAGCAGAGTGGAGAATAGTCTGCGACGCATCCGACACACACATCGGAGCGGCACTGGAGCAGGAAATTACAGACAAACACGGCTCGAAGTCTTACCAACCATTGGGATTTTTCAGTAAAGAAATTCCGGAACAATGGAAGAATAAAGCATCATTCGACAAAGAGATGTTCGCCGTTTACCAAGCTTGCATTCATTGGCACAATGACTTGGACGGCCGATCTTTTCATATTTGTTCAGATCACAAGCCTCTGCTAGGCACGATGCTTAAGAAAAATGCACATTTTTCTAAAATGAGATTAAGATGGCTAACATACATCTCTCAAATGACAAGTGACATTCGTCATATACCCGGAGAGAACAACGTCGTCGCCGACGCACTCTCCAGACCCTTCGATCCAGTTGAAATTCAAACAAAATCGATTTCAACCCAAACTGACGAGGGTCCACCCATAGCCGGAATTTCGCAAATTACGGCTGCAATAGAGTGCAACCTTCTACTGCACATTTCAAATGCACAAATTCGTTCTCCTCCTAACGCAGAGGACAAATTGAAACTCACACGAGTTGAATTCCCTCAAGGAGAAATTTGGTGTAACCTAGACCTAGGACACCCAAGACCTTATATTCCAAACGAAATAAGGCAAGAAATAATCAGCCAAATTCACAATTTGGGACACCCAGGTATACACTCTACAGTGTATAAAGTTAAACAAAGATATTTTTGGCACGGACTCCGTGCAGATGTCTCCAACTGGGTCCGAGCGTGCGAAACTTGCCAACGAGCAAAAATCACTCGCTCCGTGAAGCTCCCTTACTTCGAATTTGAAACGGCTGACAAATTTTCACATGTACACGTTGATATTACCGGACCCTTACCTTTAGCTAAAGGAGGGAAACGTTACATTCTAATGATGGTCGATAGAGCAACGGGTTGGCTAGAGGCAGTCCCTCTTAACAACATCGAAACAGCCACGATCACAAACGCCTTTATCAATATTTGGGTAGCTTCAAAGGGCGTACCTAAATACATCACAAGTGATCAAGGCACACAATTCGAATCAGAACTATTTAATTCCATTATGGAACGTCTCGGAGTAAAACATACTCACACGTTACCATACAAACCGTCAACAAACGGAATGGTAGAACGCAGAAATAGATCTTTGAAAGAGGCTCTCAAAGCACAAAACGAAAATTGGCTCGACGCCCTTCCAAAAGTTCTACTCGCCATGCGTACGGCAGTAGACCCAGCAACGGAAACTACACCGTTCCAAAAAGTTTACGGAATTGACGTACCACTCCCAGGAGACATTTTCGTAACTTCTACAAACCTTTCTGAGCCTCTCTTCTTCCGGCCTACACATATTAAACATAATAATACGAAGTATGCCGTCAACATGCCCAAAAACTTGGATACATGTACACATGTCTATATCAGAGTGCCCACACAGCTCTCCTCCCTGCAATGTCCTTACACGGGACCATTCAAGGTTATTAAGAGAGATAAGTTTTCGGTTACAGTACAAATTGGCGAACACACGAAAAAAGTTCCCAAACAACAAATAAAACCGGCTTACACTCTAAACTCAGACGAAGCTGTGTCACGAAACCAAAATCAGGCAGAAAATAAGGAGAAAACTCCCCGAAAATCCGCCAGAGGGCGCGTCCCCTCTACCAAATTCGACGAGAAGTGGGTGACTGCACTCGAAGCAGGCCACGCCCACTTTTCTCGGGTAGGAACAGTGGGAGATATAAATATGGAACACCCCACGCCAGGAGCTCATACCAACTTCGACCATGGCAGCTGCAACACCTTCCGAGAAGATGATAACAGAAGAAGTGGAAGAGTTACTCCTGGCCGAGGAAATTCCGGCGACGATCAGCCCGCTACCACCTTCGCCGGAGAAGAAAACACCGGCAGACGCCAGCGCGCCGAGGGAGGTGGTGTGGAAAACACCAGCAGCGTACAAGACGCCGGCTACACCCGCTCCGCAGCTGCCCAGGGCTCCACCCGCTCAACAGCCCCCCACGGCTCCACGAAAGTGGATCAGCTCGGGCGACGTGCCCGTGCCTCGGTGGGACGAAATGAGCGCGGCGGGGTGGACGGAGCCGGAACGAGCACCTCCGCAACAGCCCAGCCGCGGCCGCGGGCCAAGCCCTCGCGGGTTTGGCTCCCGTCGGCAAAGCTCGGGCCAGCCACGGCCGCCCCGCGGCGCTCGTCGAAACCGGCGAGGCCGGGGCGCACCCCAGGCGCGGGACGCGAGGCCTGCACCTCCGCCTCCGCCCCAACTGGTGAGGGTTTCCTACGGAGAATTCCGTGTGGACCTCCCAGTTCTCCCCAGCCGGCGTCGTCGTTAGTAACACGACGTCTTGGGGGGGCGCCTGTGGTGAAAACCACCCCCTCTTTTCAACAGCCCTTTTCAGGGCTACCAAAAAGAGGTAGACACAACACAAAAATATTTATAAGACGTCGAGTTACAACTCCGTCAAACAAAATATTTCACCAGAGAGAAAATACGAATTTCCCTCTCAAAAGTGAAATATTAACTAATAACATACAAGGCGACCTCCCTAGACACTTACTGGGCGAGAGAGATGCGACAAGTATCTCGAACCAAGTCGCCTTGAACGAGAAAACTCAAACAGAAAATCAAACGTCCTCTAAAACTAGCAAGGACAATTCAAACAAGCCTACTCGCCAATCAGAAACACTGATTACACGAGAGACAATAGGCGAACCAACCAAGAGGCGGCAAGCAACCACCTCTGGTCCAGCAGCCACCCCGGGGACCCCGTCTGAACAACGGACGCAGAGAAAACACCCGAGGTCCCCGTCTAAACTCAAGGTCGTCGGCTCCACGACGGACGCTCGTAAGCCACCCCCGGGGACCCCGTCGCAGCGACGGACGTGGGGAAACCACCCCGGAGGACCAGCTCAGCTATCATACTCGCAGATACTGAGAAAACAATGTGCGAGCCAATGAGATTACACAGTTGAATTAACGAAATTAAGCGGACCAATCAGGAGGCGGCAGGAGGCGGCCACCTCCCTATAATTACCCCGCTCGGAGCCCTCCGAATTCATTCCACTCTCCGCTCTCAACGACTACACCTCGAAGTACGAAGATTTCTACACGCTCTACGCTGACGAACCTTCTGCTCCCGAGTTCATCTCAAGAACGGCTTCCTACTGCTTTCTACAAGGCCTACCTTCTCTCCACACAGATCTCGC
This sequence comes from Adelphocoris suturalis, assembly GCA_030762985.1. Classification (NCBI taxonomy): domain Eukaryota; kingdom Metazoa; phylum Arthropoda; class Insecta; order Hemiptera; family Miridae; genus Adelphocoris; species Adelphocoris suturalis. The sequence continues at coordinate 131,340,377 of CM061042.1, read as the reverse complement.
ATTGGCATCTACGAGTCCAGTGATTATTCATCCTGCTCATTGCCCAACGTAGTTCTTCTGTCAGGACGCCACCCGGTACATCTATTGATATTCTCATTAGATCGTACGCCCGCTGGGACGTTCCTAGTCGTGTCGCCCGGGTTTCGTAGCACTAGGCTCGTCACCGACCGCTGTGGGCACGCCGGTAAATTACTCAGCTCATACGCTCTAATTTACCGTCCAAGGAAGTCTTTTTCAAGACTACAAGGTAGGACCCTGACATCCGAGCAAAGGAAAGAAGCTCTGTCAAGCGAGTCCACCTTCCAAACCCTCTATTTCTATACATAGAGGTATCGAAAACGAGTTAATAAACTCGGATATTTCGATGGAACGCCGGCCGTCCTATTTCCTCATGCAAGGGGAGGCGGAACACGGCGCGGCCGGGCCTATTAGCCCACGCAGCACTACCTACCCGCTGCTCGGCCAGTCCGCTGTTCCTAGCGACGGCTCAAGGCTCGATCCTCGCGACGAGATCGCCTTCTCACCTAACGTATTCACGAAGGAAACGTTAGATCAAGCCTCACCTACACAAAAGTTCGAGGATACCTTTCAGACCCGCTCTGAAGTCAATCATTATGATTCGACAAAGATTTCCGAATATCCACGATATTCTACACAAGGCTACCCGGCCGATCCGAGTGTCAAATACACTCCAAATGTACAAAAAACAAAGGATACTTTTCAGTACCTCAACCAAGCTCAACATATTCCTCCTACAGATATAAATCTTAGGCCGGAATATTACAAAACGGCTCAGTACCAAACTGATCGAACCCAGCACCCACTATGCGAGCCCAGTGCTCCACACGGCTGCGACACGAACTATCCCTCAGTTCATCCCGCCAAGCAAGCTGACCTTGGGGATTTCGCTCACATTCCTTACGGGAATACCCCAGGGACTAACCCGCATAATCAGAATATAAATGTCCCACTTGGTCTACCTACACCAAGTAAAACATATTTAAATCCACTACATAGTCCATTTGCCTAACTTGTAAAACAGATAATCACTTAAATTCAAGGATCTTTAGGGTGAATTTCATCATCTTATTTTGAAAATACAAACATTAAAAAAAAAAAAAAAAAAAAAAAAAAATACGGGTTTCAAGGCTGGATTCGGATGATTGGTGACAGATTTTTAAATTTAGTCCATTATCCTACTTTGAAATTATCATATATTACTCAAATTCTCGGTATTCTACGTTGAATTTTGAGATCTAGTCCCTTCAATTATGAGGTAAACACCAAAAATAACTAGAATTCAATTTTGCTCCCTCACTCATCTTTGTATTCTTGCAGCAAGTAGACAAAAATGAGGTTTTCTGAAAGTGAATGATGAATATAAATTTGAATAGGTACCTATCGAGGTATTAATATTGATTGAATACGTGAATATTATTATTTCATATTCAAAAATAATTGAACAATATAATATGCACTTCTATAAGTATTGAAATATTCATATTCTTTGAATATAATTCCTATATTCATAGTTTCGAGTATAAATTTTGAATATTCGTAGCCAAAATATGAATACAAATTTATTAATATAGGTAGGTACCTAAAAGAAATTCAACTATAAATAATAAAAAATAAAGGATAAATTCATATTTGTATTTTCGGATATGTGTTTGCTCATCTCTGATTGTAGTTAGGAAGGTACGAGGTTGGTAGATACTACCTAATGAATATTACGGCTCAATGCGTCAAACTCTTCCAGTCGTTTTCACATGAATACAAAGGTTCCAACTATACAAACTAATTATTACCATGGACGTTCCTATAACAAATGTAAATAAAACCCCACCTAACACTTTGATAAAGTATAATTTGATAAATGTGGAAGAAGCAGTAAGTACAAAAATTCGAGAGACGGCTCGGTAAGCGGGTTCGTACGCGCGCGCAGATGAGATCAGTTTGTTGCTGGGCGTCGCCAAGGCACGCACCCCTCAAAAACACTCGTCTTCCTGGAACCACGTTTTTCGCTCCCAATTCTCACATGCGGCCACTAATTTTCAGAATCAAAATTTCATGCCTATGCCATCATACACTTGAATTGTTTCCAAACACAGGATATCAGCGATTTGTTTAATTTAAAAAAATTAAATTACCTAGCAATTAAAATTATAAGTCAAAATTTCCACACAAATTGAGAGCCCCCAGATCAGCAGAGTGAGATCCGGAGCTAAGTTCTTTGCTATTAAACCTATAAAGCTGACATTTGAAAAGGAAGCCTGTGGAGGAAAAGGAGGAGAACATTTAGAAATAAATAATAAAGCCCGAAGCCTCCTAGATCACCTGAGTGAGCTCCGGAGTCAATTTCTCTGCTAATTAACCTAAGAAGCTAACATTTGAAATGGAGAACCCTTGGAACGTCTAAAAACGAATCACGAAGTCCAGAGCCTCCCCTCCACTCAGATCAGCTTAGTGAGATCCGGAGCTAATCTTTGCAATTCAACCTATGAAGCTGAAATTTGAAATGGAGCGTGTTCCTCGTTCCTCCAATGTTTATTTCTTGGTCGATTAACAATTACCTATACAAAGGTTCATTTTTGAAAATAATAAATCAAAATGTCTGTCAAGAACCGTTGGCTTCCTCACTTATGATACAGAAAAATACAAATAGAATAAGGGCCCGTTTATCAACTACAGGGATATCTTCCAGGCAAACCTCAGTTTTTTTTTTTTTTTTTTTTTAAATCATAATGCAAAACACAAAAGTTGAAAATAAAATGCTCTTCAAACATAACACAGATTTCATAAAAAAAGATACAGAAACTTATCCCCTATGTGGGCATAGCCCGTGGCAGGGAGATGAGTTGTACCTCCGCCAGAAAAATAACAAATATAAGTGGTTACTTATTTTTAAAAGAGAAGAAGAAACACGCTTCTTTAAAATAAAATAAAAATACAATAATATTGTTCCAGCTGCAATGGATCAATGAAAACAAAAACATGTACCCATCCAAGATAGAAAAATATAACAATGAAGTTAAATAGCAGTATTATAGCAAATTAATTATAGCATGATGAAGTGTTTTTTGAGTTTCTGGCTAGTTTTGGTACAGTTTTTATTTAAAAGCTCCCATCTCAGGGTTTCCGGAAGAGCATTAAACCCACGTACACCTCTTGCTCGGTATGAGTTGTTATCAAGAGCAGTGCGAAAATAAGGAATAGTCATAGAATTGCAAGTATGGAATCGTGTGTAAATTAAACCTAGAATACTAACTAAAAAAAAAAACTGCTTGTTACTAAATCAACGTCTCTCAGACGTACAAGTTATAAAAATGCACTTTGCTTCTTGAAATGATGTGTTTTTTTTAAAAAGGACAAGGGGTTACTGAATACTTCCAGCACATTAAATAAATTTTCACGTCGCGTCGGGCGCACGAGTGAAAAACTTCAAACGCATCTTCTGAACATTTACTTTTTCAACTATGTTTGTCCCGTTTTCTCTGGTTCTATCTGACGGAATCTAACTTTTTTTTGTTTTGTTATGTTGGTAATAAGTTTCTCTTTCGATTGACGGAGTGGTTTTGGCCGATTGTTTTTTGTATCCACGTAGTACTCCTACAAAGTCAATTTTTCATGGATACTTTTATGGTACTACTTCTTATCACTACCAAAAATTGGATTTTGCACATAGATCAAATCCAATCCGTCCAGTTGGTCTAAAAATAGTTGTGAATCGTTAGAAACTCACCGCACTTTTCTAAGCAGTAGGTAATTCAAATGTGGTAGGGGCTTTTGGAGAACAGGCGGAAACGCAAGCAAAATGACAATGAGAAGTTTTTTTCCTTAAAAGCAGGTACCTATCACAATTTATTTATGATAGGTAGGTACCTACTTTTAATGAAATCGAAAGAAAGAAACGCTTGCATACGAGTCTGCAACACATTGGGACATTTCATGTCTTTAGTTATGTCTTTAGTTGCAGACTCGTATGCAAGCTCTAAGAGCCACTCAGCTGATCCGTACCCCGGGCATCGTCAAGTAAATGTCCTAAAGAGGCTACATACGAAATTACAGCTTCCTAGAGTGTAAATCATAGAAATAAGCTTTAAGAGCAACTCATCTGATCCGGACCCTGGGAATCGTTAAGTAAATATCCTAAAGAGGCTACATAGAAATTACAGCTTCCTAGAGTGTAAAGCATAGAAATTAGCTCTAAGAGCCACTCAGCTGATCCGGACCCTGGGAATCGTCAAGTAAATATCCCAAAGAGGCTACATACGAAATCACAGCTTCCTGTAGTGTAAAGTATAGAAATTACCAATTAAAATTATTTAACCACCGCTTCACAAATCAAACCGTTCTCGCAACATTCGGATCACCTGCTATGAATCACATAATCGAAACACCAGCTCAATGAAATCATCAGAAATTAACAAGCGGTTGCAATCATGTTCACAATATCAATTATTGAAAATGATCACCTGTGTGTAAACAATTATTCATATAACCATGCTCATAACTCAGCTTGTTGGCCACGCACTTCGCAGTAGTTAACATAATATGGTTGGATAAATCGAGAGCTTTCGAACGAATGGTCAACGAATTTTGTGGGATGAAAAACGACGAAGTACCATTTCCCTAGCAACGACTCGGTTGTATGCGGAAATCATCAGAATTGAGCATATTTCGTAACGTAACGTAACGTAACATAACGGAAATTTGGTCGTGTGCCATAGCAAAGACATGAAATGTCAAAACGAAACGTTGATTACTCTTTTACGAATAAATTGGCACGTTTACAGCCAATAGGGCTCTCGTGCAAGTCTATGATGCACATAAATATTTTTAGCCAATGTGCTTATCAGTTTTCAGACTTGCAAATTCCCTTAATATCTTACCCTATAAGGTACTTCAAAATTAAAATTAGTTACCAACGTAAAATGAATAGAAACACACTCGAAAAGAGATCAGTAAAACTTGTACGAAAAAAATGCAAAATGCATCGTATTGAGTAGACTGAAAAAATACAAATAATCAGTAAGCAGGTATAACACAGCAGAATTGATAAAAGTTGAGAACTGTAAAACCTATAAGACTCAGTAATAGAGTGAGTGAAACACCTAAGATTACTAATAATACGTCTAAGAGACTCATAAACAAACATGTATGATTACTAACAATACGTCTGACAGGTGTAGAAAAATACAGTTATCATTACTAACAATACATCTGAGAGATGTAGGAAAATTTACGTTAGATACTAGCTTTGTTCCAACAACGACAAAAAGGCGCCCTAGAGGAGCTCAGAGCCCGAAATTGCGTTCCAACAAGGTTATGGAGTTGGGAGCCCAGTGTTCCAACAGATCTTAGAGCGCCCCCAGAGCTGCTCCGGGGGTGCCCCAAGCAGCCCCACACTTTTGATGGGGTCTCATCGAGAGCTCCGAGCCCTACGCATGCGCATTTTGAAATAACCTGCTACCCTTGGGTAAACTACAATCCGCGTAACCTTCTCTAGACGTCAACAATTTTTTTTCACTGCGTTTGTTATCACATCTCACTTTCATCAACAATTATTTTCTATTATTTCTATTCTATCATTTTCAAATTTTGGAGTGTGGATGCATTTTTTTTCTCAAATGATGATTTGGAAGACTCATCTGACGATGAGTTGTAACTTTTTTTGGATTCTTCCGATGATGATGAAGAGGTGCTCATGCAAGATCGGAAACGGCCCAAAGTTATCGATTATGGATCGATTATATATCGATTTGCACTCTCGGGTGAGCTCCGAAGTGTTCCAACAAACACGAAAGTGGGCGACCATGGAGCTAACCCCTTGGCAACTCTCTGCCACTCTGGAGGAGCCACGGGGGTCGCTCTCAAAGCGCTGTTGGAACAAAGCTACTATGCGTCTCAAAGATGCACTAGGTTAACAAAAATGGTACAGTATTCACCCTATGAGAACAGGACCGCGGCTGGGGCACAACTAGCGGATAGAAGACGAGCTACCTGAGGCATACCGAGAGGGATGGGGAGCTGACTTCAAGGTCAAAAGGGCTACTACTCGTTTGAACTTCCTATTACGTTTCTGAGACGTATAGTTAGTATTCTAGGGTTAAGTGGTTAGGCGTGGAAAAACTTTTTTCTTTCAAGATCTGTTTAATGCAATGAAGCTCCATCAGCAAGGGAAATTTTAAAATATTCAAATGTTTAAATAAGGGTTCAGTATGGTTCAAAAACTTCTTCTTACTTATAATTCTTATTAGCTGTTTTTGGGTGATGATAATGGGCCACAGGGTGGTGGGATAAGTGGCACCCCATGCAGGAATACCGTACAAAGCACTGATTGAACAAGTGCAAACTAAAATATTTTTAATAGAGGCAATGGTAGTATTTTATTTAATATGGCAAAGATATAAATTAATTTTCTTAATCTTGTGATGACTAACGAAACTTGTTGCTCCCACTTAACCCGGCTATCAAACACAACCCCCAAATATTTCACCTCTGACGCTCTTGTTATTTTTGGGCATGTTGCACAACATGTTGTATCACAATCAGCCCCATGTAAAGCACCTCCATATCCTGCGCTGGCTCGGACATTGAAGATAGATGAAATGGTAGCCATAGGGTTTTGTTTAAATTTATAGTTAATTTGTTATTAATAAACCAACGGTTAATTTGTTGTAAGCAGAGATTTGCAAAGTTAAACGTGGAGCTCCAGTTATTATTTGATGAACAATATATAATCGAGTCATCCGCAAAAAGATCTATTTCTCCTGGAATATTTAAAAGCCCTATTTCATTCAGATAAATAACAAAATATAACGGTCCTAATACAGTTCTTTGAGGGATTCCATAGTTTGTTGTTTTCAAATATGAGCTCTTCGTATCATTTAGTTTTACGCATTGCGTACGGTCTAATAGATAATTTCCAATCCACGTAAGAGCCACACCATCAAAACCTAGTTTGCTAAGTTTCTGGAGTAACTTAACGTGAGAAATCGTATCAAATGCTTTGGCCAAATCAATAGAAATGGCCAGTGGTTTTTTCCCGTTATCAATGTCATTTATAATTTTTGAGTTAAGGTAACAAATAGCATCTTGCGTGCTCCGGCCAGCCCTAAAACCAAATTGTTTTCCGTAAAGAAGATTGTTGTTCTATAAATATTGAAGTACTTGATTTTTAAAACATTTTTCTACTATCTTTGCAATATTACTAACAAGAGAAATCGGAGTTTACCTCAACCTATCGAACAAATTTGATAATGAATTCATCAATCAACTTTGACCCCGCAGGTAGCTACCTGCAGGTAGCTAACTGCTCAGATAACCTCGTCTGTGGGAAATGGGGGTAGCACAACAACAACAATGATTTCCCCACAAAACAGCCTTAACAATCAATGGTATTTTTCATTCTTCTTCATATGTCCATGGGCAAAAAGTAGATACTTTAAAAACAACAACAACAACAACTCCTGCTCTTTCGGTTTTTTCCCGTGTGATTATTTTTTCTTTTCTCGTTGTACGGAGAACGAAGTGAGTTGGTCGTTGGTATGAGAAATTATAGAAATGCGACCGTACAAGTGCTCTACGGAATTCGCCTGCGTACGAACTTTGTAGAGCATAAAAGTCCCCTAGAACTATAGATTATTTTCTAAACTACGGGAGTTTTACGAAAATTTGGAAATTGAGCTAATCTTGCCAACGATGTCTTCCTCCTTCATCTTTTCTGTTCAGTTTCTAGACTAGCATACAGACCGAAAATAATTTATAACTGGGAAAAGACCTTAAAACGAAAGGCTGAAGAGTTCTTTGTTGTATAACTAAAACATGGAAAATTATATTATAGTTAGGTAGCTCTGAAGCCCAGATGAATTTTGTTAGGCTGATCGAAGTTACGATTTGGCCATATTACCTAGGTATATAAAAGCTCAGAGGCACCAGTGTTTGTTTGCTATTATTGCTTATGATACATATTTGAAATTAATGTCGATGGTAGGTATGATGTTGTGCTACATATTATTGAATTTTTGTAAAAAAAAAATAAGCTATTACGTAATTAAGCTATTACGATGGATCCAAAATTTTTAAAATACATATTTTCTACAATTTTCTTCATGAAACTTCAACTTCGTAAGTACCTGGTGCATTTTCTACATGTTACACACAACTTAGCTCCAGGATAAATCGCTAACTGAGGGAGATGAGTCTCAGGTAAGGACACCAAGCAGATAGTGGTATCTTGCAGGTAAATGCGAGTTGATAAGCAGCCATCGAGAAGTTATCCGAGGCCCCTAGTTACCTAGAGTTCGCCTGGGCTTTATCTGTGATTGATAACAGCCCCTTTGTTGAAGAATAAAGTAGGTGGTACCACGGGTCAAAACCATTGAATGCGAATTTAGACAGCACCAAAAATAAGTGAATACATTGTATTGTGCTAAATGGTGCTGTAAATATTTTTATAATAATTTACAGCGTTTTGTGATTACGGTATAACCTTACACACAACTTACCTCAAGGATAAATCGCTAACTGAGGGAGATTAGTCTCAGGTAAGGACACCAAGCAGATAGCGGTATCTTGCAGGTAAATGCGAGTTGATAAGCAGCCAACGAGAAGTTATCCGAGGCCGCTAGTTACCTAGAGTTCGCCTGGGCTTTATCTGTGATTGATAACAGCCCCTTTGTTGAAGAATAAAGTAGGTGGTACCACGGGTCAAAACCTTTAAATGCGAATTAAGGCAGCACCAAATATAAGGGAATAGATTACATTGTGCTAAATGGTGCTGTAAATCTCTGTATAATAATTTACAGCGTTTTGCGATTATTAATTATGTAATTAGGAGTTAAATGTTAAATAAATAAATGAGGAATATGGATAAAGAGGAAGTGAAATTCTAGGTTATTATTAGCTATTCGAAATGTTTTTACCTGTGTTGGATATTTCTTCAATGCTTTGAGATCCATAGCCAATCCTCCTTTGACCAAAATGACAGTGATGGCCAGATATCTGCAATGCGGTACATCGTTCAACACTTACAGGACATTCTATTTTCTTTGATTTAATTTATTATTTGAATGTACGTTACAAATACGAATTACAATAATATACCGCTTGAGAAAGCGAGAAAAATACTCCGCCACCAAAACGAAATTGCTGATTTTTCGCACATCTAAACCAATATATGAAAGAAGGTTAGGGGGGAAGGGGGATGAGAAAACATGAAATTATTACAATTTGTCAGAAACTCCCAAGGTTTGTTGAAAAACTGGACTGAAATCTGGATCGGAAAAAAATAACAGTTACAGAAATCAAATGAGAATACTGAAAACAACACGATTTATATATTGGTTGGGTGGGTTGAGGGGAGGAAATATATAGGCTATTCCTCTTATATTTTATTGGTATATCCTATCGCTTCCGCCTTCCAGCCTCGTCTGGATTCTATGATAATATACAACAAGATATTAGTGATGAATTGTGATATTGTTATTACAACTTATCACTTATCACAGGAATAGTACCTATATGGATAATGAAATTGCATACGTAAATACTAGCAGTAGGTAAGTAGGAACTTACTAAGTTACACATTGATTAATTAATGTTTGATGATTCTCCATGTATTTATTTACACTTTGGTCCTTCTGTAAAGGGGAAGAATTCATAGGGTAAGTTGAATAATATTTGGGGTGGTTCATGTTAGGTAGTTCATTAAATTTGTGGTAGGTACCTTATAAAGCTACTTACTACTATTAACTATATAAGTGACCTAACTTTAACCATACCATGTATGCATTCAATTAGTTATTTGCATTACTGTGCTCCGGTTGTGTATTACTATAGCCCCCAGACGAGGTCGGAAGGCGAACGGGCTAGGATATAATAATAAAATGAGAGGAATAGCTTATATTTTCTCCCCTCAACCCACCCTATCAGTATACCTAATAAGCATTGACTTATATATTTATCAGTATTACCTACCTACCCCCTTCATCGTCCATTCACCCCCATTAACAATGACATTTTAAACTCTCCAAATATGTTTCCAAAATTTACCGAATTCCTACTTGAACACAGAAAAAAGTATTGTCATGCAGCATGGCGAATAGAGCAAATTAAAAAAAAAAAAAATTTGGAAATAAAATCAAATTAGGCACTTAAATTATAATGTCCTCATTAAAACCAAAGGGACAGCTGTGTGAAGAGATAGCAAAGAAATTTTTTTAGGACACGCAGCAGAACTTGAGAACTATAAAATTTCCGTCAATTATGGGAATTTTTCACCTAAAAATCGATTTTTCTCACTTAGGTGTTTTTAGATGTTTTTAGAAACTTAGGAAGTTTTAGAGATCTGGGAGTGGTCACCTCACATGCCCTATGGTCAGAAAGTTCCAGACATGCAGCATAGCAGGGGCGTATTTCATAAAACAACAAGTTACAAGTGTACAAGTTAACAAGTACAGGTACTTGTAATGCACGTTAAACTAGAACAAGTGTTTCACCAAAACCAAGAGTACAAGTGTAAAAAAGTTACACTTGTAGAAGCTAAGTTTACAAGTGTAGCCAGAAAAGAAAGATGGCGTGTGGGGACAAACGAGATGAACAGCTCACTCACACTTGTTTATTATCGTATTCGCACATTCGTGTACGCAAGTTATTTTGTTTTCCTTTAGTTTTAAGAATAATGAATACAAAAAAAGAGGCGAAGCTCGAGGTACTACGGGCGGTAAGGGATGAGAAGTCCGTGCTGTTTGGTGCCTTTTCGGACAGTTTAACTAAGGCTGACAACGTGAAGAAATGGGGCGAAATACATGCCTGAGTGGATACATTTGACTTAATTCCGGCTTCCAAGGATGTTTCCTACTCCCGGGACGTATTTTGGCAAAATACGAAGAAAAATACCATGGTAAGTAAACTGTATTTCACGTATTCTTGATCGATTTTGCTTTTCGGGCGTTCTCTATTACTTCCCCTCCATCGTGATGGAAATTAAACTCCCCTGACTATGTACAAAAATACGAATGTTTCGCCTAGTTTTTTTTAAAATCCAAACCAAATTCATCGACCTTGGTACGTACCTAATGTACGCACGATAGAAATTAGCCACAACTCACGGTATCTAATTGAGATTGAAAGGTGCGAGTCAGATTCGAGTTTCAAGTTTCTTGTCTTCTTTTCCTTACACTGTTGGTCAGTCTATAGTATGTACCTATTAAAAAACTAAGTACGACTTCAATAGGTAATTGATTCTTTCAAGAATATTAGAAAAATGAAGAACGAATCGCAGCACAGAATCTGGAAAAAGATAAAAAACATCCGGCATCGATCCTTTTACGAACATCTTCAGAGTATTCCTAAATCCTTTTCACCGCCTTTCTAGTCTTACTCAAGGGTGTGAGGGGTATTGGAAGTCATTCGTACCCATAAGAAGAGCAACTCTTGCAAATTTTCTCAAAATTCCCAGAGCCAGTTTGAAAAAAGTTCCAGTCATGCAGCATGATCGTGTGAGCGAATTTTCTGAAATTACCTATCATTTTGTACAATGTTAAATTGTTTCGAACTTTGTGCTTTTTGAGAGCAAAGAAATTTTGAACTATTATTTTCATGGCAAAAATGTATTATAAATAATAATCTGCTATTCAAAAAGGGATTTTGGATTTTTAGTTTTTTTTTGCAGTTTTAATAGATTTTATAGCAAATTTTTATGAAATTTAAGTACATTTTCAGCATAATTATGTACATAAATTTTTAAACGTTATATTTCATAGTTAATAAACTTTATTTGAGCAATATTCTGCTAAAAAATAAAAATTTAACCATTTTCAGCCATTTTTAGCGATTTTCTCAGCACATTTTATGAAATTTGGCCAATGTTTTGCGCTCAAGAAGTGCTGACTAATGAACTCATACTTTCATTTGAAAAGCTTGATTTTTTGGCGCAAGAACAGAATTTGTATCTTAATCCTAAGGAGAGTTATCGTCTGGAATGACACATATATACACACATGTATAAATAAATATGTATACACCTATATGAAAAAGCGTTACACTGTGGGATTCGTTTCAGAATGCCTCAAAACCGATCTCAATGAAGAAAATTTTGATTTTAAAAATTTTGGAGCCATTCTTATAGCTTCATTACCTACGAAAATTCACTAAACGGCAAATAATAATAATAAGTCCACCTATTTTGATCCCCCCCCCCCCCCTCTAAAAATGGCAAATAAAAGCTGATTTTTCTATAGTAGATTTAGTTATTCATTCAGAAAATGGAAACATTTTTGATCAGTGAGTTAATAGCAGATGGGGAAAATGTTATTAATATCTGAATTCTTTCTCTTTGCAGAAGAAGGTGGATAATAGGCGAAGAACTGGGACAGGCGGCGAACTGGGACTGGAATAAAAAAAAAAATCTCATGTTGAACATGTGTTTTATATATTTTAGTTGAATATTTTTTTAATATGAGTGCTCTTGTACCTGATTACGCATATCCACATTCTGTTAAAAAATAAGTAAATAAACCTGATGTTTTCGTAAAATGATGTTATGTTGATAGTACTGAATGTTATATGTAAACCAGTTGAAGTTCGTATTGTAAATACGACGAAGGTGTTTATTTATGAAATGAAAACTCTCTGGCATCTTCTACGCTCAATTCTTCTTTGTTGACTGTATTCCTCATCAAAAGATGATTACCACATATTATTAAACATTTCAAACACCGAAAAATCGTCAACTCACAACACTGTCAATACTAGAAAATAACAAGTTTACAGGAGAACGGACGTAGGTTAAAAATCGGCCATTTTTTACAACTGTAGAACAGTGACTTGTACAAAAAGATGGGGAAACACTTGTAACTTGTCCGAATTCGCCTGTACACTTGTTCATTTTCACAGTGCATTACAAGTCTACACTTGTACCTTTATGAAACGCTTGCACACTCATTTTTTAACACTTGTACATAAAATCGACTTGTAACTTGTCACTTGTTGTTTTATGAAATAGGCCCCAGGTATGAGCGAATGGTCATTAATTATCGTACTATATTATGTTACATTGTTTTGAAAAATTAGGACTTTGAGGGAAAAGAAATTGTTAATTTTTTAACTACCAGTTTTTGGGCAAGAAACTCGTTCTAAATAATATTTTGCGATTCAAAAAGAGGTTTTGGATTTTTAACTTTTTTGGAGTAGGTATATATAGATTTTTTAGCGCATTTTAATGACATTTGATTACATTTTTCAGCATAATTTTGCTCATAAATTTTTTAATTTTCTATTTTATAGTTAATAAACTTTATTTGAGCAATATTGTGCTTAAAAAAAAGTATGAATTGAATAATTTTAACCGTTTTTTTTTTCCTTTTTTGGTGATTTTTTTCAGCACTTTTTTTGAAATTTGACCATTTTAATGTGCTCAAAAAATGCTGGCCAACGAACTCGTCCTTTCAAGAACGGAATTTTTTCTCAATCCTAAGGAGAGTTATCGTCTGGAAGGATATATATAAAAATGTTAAACCCTAGGATTCGTTTCAGAATGTCTCAAAACGGATTTCAATAAACAAAATTTCAAAAATGTTGATTTTAGAATTTTTGGAGCAATTGCAATAGCTTCATTTTCTACGAAAATTCGCTAAAAGTTGAGTTGTTGGTTGATTGTTTCGCTAAAATCGGTATAATCACAAAAAAAAGTTAAAAATCCAAAATCTGTTTTTCAAACTCAGATTATTATTTAGAACGAGTTTTTTTGCCATAAAATTGGTAATTAACGTTTTCTTTTCACTCACAGTGCTCAATTTTCAAATAATGTAGCATAATAATAGTACTATAATACACGAAAAGACGCTCATAAGTTCATGCTGCATGACTGGAACTTTTTTCGGCATTGCTTTCCCCTCTGTTTCCTCTCTTCCGTTATAAAATTCCAAGGTTTCAAAACAAGATTGTTCAAAATACCCATCGAATAAAAAAAATAAGAAAACTCGTGAAAATTAGTAAACAATTGCAGTCTGGGTGGAGGCGACAAAGGTTGTCACATACACACCAGGTGTTTTCACGAATTCGTTCTTACAGTGATCCAAATCGGCGCTGTATTCGGTTATTTTTTTTCTCAAGCGAGCCCACCCCCCCTCCCTCCCTCCCAACACGGGTCACTTTAAACAGGCAGCCCCTGTATTGACGAAGCCTTGCCTATATGACCTAGTTTCAGAGGGACGAGGAAAAATGGGTTGAAATTGAAAGTAAGTACTAACTCTAGTTAAAAAGTAAGTAAAAAATACGCTCATTAGTCCTATGTCACCTATTTTCCATCATTTCACAGCACTGCTTATTCTTTTATTATCATCAACTCACTCACCTGAGATTGGAAAACACAGCCCAATTCGTGGCCCCTTCTAGTAAGCCGAAAGATCTGAAGGCGATGCCGATAAGATACATTGGCACAACTTGTGGAAGGCCGCACAGGAGAAACAATTGACCGCTGAGGAACGACGATATAATCATTGCTATGAGTAACACCAAACCCTGCAGAAAACATTGCCATTAGTCAACGAATTATATATATATATATAGGTATATATATATATATATATATATATATATATATATACATATATATATATATATATATATATATATATATATATATAAACGAGATTTTTTTGAGGTAGTGACCAAGCTAGTCTTGTGTTTCAATGTAGTTTTTTATTTTTCCATAATAGTGACGTTTCGGCCCCTTGATACGAGCCTTATTCACGCTTATATATTGCCTGGTAGGTAGTTATTAATAATCCATTGTAATTAGCTGATAGAAAATAGCAATATTGGGTCCCATCAACTCGGGAATCAGTCCCAAGTCAGTTTTATACACAATTATTGTAATATTTGTTTTCCGAGTTGATGGGACCCAATATTTCTATTTTCTATCAGCTAATTACAATGCATTATTAATAACTACCTACCAGGCAATATATAAGCATGAATAGGGCTCGTATCAAGGGCCGAAACGTCGCTATTATGGAAAAATAAAAAACTACATTGAAACACAAGACTAGCTTGGTCACTACCTCAAAAAAATCTCGTTTATATCGAATTTTTACTAGTCAAGAAGATTATCCTAAATTATATATATATATATATATATATATATATATATATATATATATATATAAATATATATATAATTCAGGATAATATTATATATATAAATACATATATTCGAAATATTAAAATAAAACACGTATTCTCTGTTAAACTCAAATCATGAACTGAACTTTATTAAATAATTTGTTTGGTTTCATAGTAACACTTAGAAACGACTAATTGTTTATAAATATCTATACTACACTACTCCTGCCCTTCTTCGTTGTCTCTTCTTGTTTCCCCCATGTCGTCTACTGCGCCCTCCCTACTTCTCAACTGATCAGCATGCTTCCGCTTCAACAACCCTCCCGTTCTAACTTCGTAGAAGTAGGGTCCATTCTGCTTCTCTAATCTTCCTGCTCTCCAACCTTGGCTATTTTCATTTTTTACACACACGTGAAAAAAAACGAGCCTTCTTCTTACCATCATGGTATACCTGTTGCTTCCACACATTTCTTTACATTTGTTTTCGCACATTGGGTTTTAAATTGCCAAAATACGTACTGAATCGCCGACCGAAAAATAGCTCAGCAGGCGCTTTTTCTGTTGTCTTCTGCGGACAGTTACGATAACTGAACAACACGTTCTGCAGTGCTTACAATCGCTCCCTTATCTCTTGCCTTGTTGCCTGGTATCTTCTGTTCAAAGTTCGTATTAAGCGTTCAACCAACCCATTGCTCCTAGGATGGTATGGGGTGGTTTGGATGTGCCGGATCGCGTGCCGCTTGAAAAAATCCTCTATCTCCGCTGACAGTCACTACTTCCGCGGGGATCCCATACCTGCTGAACCACGTCCTTAGCCTTTGTATGAGGGCCCCTGACGTTGTGGACTTGAGACATTCCACTTCTGCCCACTTGGAGTATGCATCAATGCCTACTAACCACATAATGCCATCTACTGGCCCAGCTAGATCCAAGTGGATTCTTTCCCATACTCTTTCTGGAATGTTCCATGGGTACAGCGGTACCTCCTCCACATTATCCCAATTTTCTTGGCAGTGTTGGCACTTATTTATGAAAGATTCGAGATCTTTGTCTATGTTAGGCCACCAAACATAGTACCTAGCAATAGACTTCATAGCTGCAATCTCTGGGTGTCCACAATGTAAAATTTTTAGTACCTGTCCTCTCATACTTGACGGTACAACAATGCGCCCTAGCATTAACAGCAGTCCGTCTTGAACTTCAAGTTCATCCTTTCTCTGTTTGTAGAGCCTCAAATCTTGTGATGGCTGTTCTGGCCAGCTAATTAGTATATCTCGTGCCACTTTGATTTCTTTATCCTTGTTACTTTCATTCTTCAACCTTCCAACTGACATCAGCGTTTCCACCTTTGATAAGTTCAAGAATTTCATGTCTATTTCTTCTTTGTTCTCGTTCTTGATGGCTAATCTAGAAAGAGCATCGGCACACACGTTTTCTTCTCCTTTCCTATACTCAATTACATAATGGTATTGATTCAGTTCAATCGCCCATCCTAAAAGTCGATTATTGGTCACTTTAGGAAGATTCCGATCCGTTCCAAAAATCCTTTGTAATGGCTTATAATCGGTGATCAATGTGAATTCCCCTCCATATATGTACTGGCGAAACTTCCGCACAGCAAATAAAATGGCCAAGGCTTCCCTGTCTATATTTGCGTACCTCTTCCCAGATTCTGATAAGGTCCTGCTAGCAAACGCAATCGGTTTTTCCTCCCCATTATGAAACCTATGCATAAGTACACTTCCCAACCCCTGTTCTGATGCATCACACACCAATATCAATGGCAATCCTTCATCATATGGTACCACAGTGTCAGAACACGAGAGAACTGACTTCACTTGTTGAAATGTATGTTCCTCTACCGCAGACCATTGCCATTTCACTATTGACCCCGTCAGCCTATGCAACCCTGCCACATTTCATTAAGTCTAGGCACAAAACTTTCATAATAATTGATCGCACCTAAAAATGAGCATAGCTGTAGGACATTCGTCGGAGATGGCACATTTTGAATAGCCTTTACCTTATTGTGAGTGGGATGGATTCCTTGTTCATCAATCATGTGGCCGAGATACTTGACGGACGTCTGAAAAAACTTGCATTTTTCTTCTTAGCACGCAACCCTGCATTTTACAATCTTCCCAAAACCTCCCTTAAATTCCGAATGTGATCTTCTTGGCTCTTCCCAGTAATGATTATGTCATCCAACAGCACGCCGACGTTAGGTACCCCTTTCAGCAACTTTTCCATGAACCTCTGGAAAATCCCAGGACTTGCTGAAACCCCAAAAGGTAACCGTCTATATTGAAAATATCCCTGATGAGTCGCTATCACTAAGTATTTTTTGAGTTCTTCTAAAACTTCGAGTTGCAGGTAGGCATCTCTCAAGTCAATCACGGAGTAGTGTTTCCCCTTAGCCAACTTACTAGTCAGTTCTTCAAATGTTGGTAACAGCATACTTTCTAGGATCAAATTAGGGTTCAATGTGACTCTAAAATCTCCACATATCTTGATGTCTCCATTCGGTTTTTCAACGTTCACGGTGGGTGTTGCCCACTCAATGGGTGTCACAGCTAGATCTACCTCTTCCAGTATCCCCGCTTGAACTAGTCGTTTTAACTCCTCTTCGATTTTTGTCTTCATTGGGAATGGAACCCTTCGCGCTGGATAACTTTTTGGTTTGGCTCCTTCCCTCATGTGAATTCTAGCTTGGAATCCTCGGATGGTTCCCAACTCATTAGTGAAGACTTCCCGAAACTCTGCCAACACCCGCTGGATTTCTTTATTTGCTGTCCCCAACCCCACGATATCCTTTATGGATTCATAATCCGCCTTATTTATTTTCACCTCGTAGACCCAAGTTGAAAGCCAAAATCCAAGGTAGTCCAAATAAAGGTACTTCATCCTTGTTCACAACAGCCACACTAACCTTCTTAACCTGATTTGCCACCCTTACCACGACAATACACTCCCCTTTTAAATCCAATGTGTTACTTCCATAAGCAACAAATCTAGAAGTGCATTTTTGTTAACTTGGGTGACCCTATCCTCTTCCACAAAGATACTCCAATCATTGCGGCCCTAGCCCCTGAGTCAAATTCCATCATGGTCAGAACCATTGATATCGACATCGATAGTCGCACGTGGTATCTTCCTAGTTTCTGATGGTGACATCGTTTGAATGTTAACCTCCTCACGTTCTTGACTTGAGCTTCTCCCTCCCCTTTCTTCTCCAAATTCCTCACAGTTGTGGACCTGCACTGCCTTGCTAAATGAGCAAAACCTCCACACCTGAAACATTTTGCTTGTTCTACAGGGCATCTTCCGTTCACATCATGGCTAAGTCCACACTTCAAACAACGCTCTTCCGTTGGTCGTATCGAATGTTGCTTCTCCATTTTCCCCACTTCTCTTCTGTCAGGTTGCCTAGATAATTTCCCGATGAATCTATCTTCGCCACTGTTACTTCCTAGTTCCTCTCTTGCCCTCTCCATTGATTCGGCCAGATCTAATAATTGTTCTAGGTTCACTTTGGACTTATTTTCATTCCTCCCGTTCGGCCAACGTTGGCGAATTTACATGTCAAAACTAGGAAACTTGCAACCGCCAGCGAAACTATCCCTAACTCTTTCTTCCATATAACTCTCGTAGTCACATAAAGCTGCCAACTCTTTCAGTCTTACCACAAATCCTGCCAATGACTCGTTTTCCAGCCTCGCACATTGTTCGAACTGCAATCTGGCTGTGAAAATAGTCTTCTTGGGTTTGTATGTGGAATTGAAAGCCTTACTCACTTCATCCCACTGGGTCACGTAAATTGATTTTGGTAACAAAAACGTTTTAACCTTTTTCAAAGCTGACGGTCCAACATAAGCAAGTAAGAGATCACGCCGTGCCTATTGTGTCTCCTCTCCTCCCAGTCCTTTCACACGGCATCTTAGCAGGAACTGTGTTTCGTATTCATCCCAAGATCCCGATTCTTGGTAAGGTTCACACGAAAACCTTTCCATTTTCCTTGCCAAGTCATCCACCTCATCGATCTCCGCATCTTCATTCTGACTTCTGCGATTTCTATTCTTCGGCATTCCGTCGCCTGTGAAATATTAAAATAAAACACGTATTCTCTGTTAAACTCAAATCATGAACTGAACTTTATTAAGTAATTTGTTTGGTTTCATAGTAACACTTAGAAACGCCTAATTGTTTATACTATACTATACATACATATATATATATATAGGTAATTATACATAGTTCTTTAGTGTCGGTCAAAGGAAGAAATAAACTCAAAATTTTCAACGCCTCAATTTGAGTTTATATTTCTTCCTGTGACTGACTCTCAAGACTTATACACTATTCTTCATCTACCTATATATTATATAGCTAGCCCGCAACAAAATATATCCAACTATTGGGATATCCTACCCTTGGTGCCGCCGTTGACCACGGATAGGTAGTACTGCACATATAGGAATATTTCAATACCTACAGTTTCATTTTAGGCAACAACTTAAATCCTTTTAGAATTAACATTAACTTGACCATTACATTAACTAGCTGATAACTTACTCTAATTTATTGATCAATGTTGTTATCAAGCGTCAACCTCGCTTTTTTAATGAATTCATTCATGCCACGGTGTTCTCGTACTTCAATTCCGTTCAAATTTTGATCAAAGACGAAAAATAGCAAACCAAACGATTTGTCAAATTTTCAACCCTCCACCACCACCCTCTCACGAGCAATGAGCGTAAAACTGATCACATTTGAGCTTAGCAAGCGTCCGCCCCACCCCCACCCCATTACGAGCAATGACCGTAAAACTGACCAGATTTCACCCCCCTTGACCACAATAAGCGTTAATGTTGACCACGGTGTTCTCGTACCATTTTTTACCAAATCTATCATCAATTTTGCCAATTATCAACAGAGAAAAACATTCCAAAAAAATAATTAAGTGTGTTTTAGAATACATCGAGTACGACATTTTTACTTTAATAAGTACGTTACCCCCTCACAATTTTAGTTGGCTAACGTTTCAAAAAAACTACGGCAAGCAAACTGAGATCCCTATTTATTTCAACTTGATAAACTCTTTGAAACAATGGGAAACAAATTAAATTGAAATGGCGTAATTGCCCTTAGTATTTTTCAATTATAATCTAATTAGGTTAATTTAGGTATGATGTAGAAGTTATTCATTAATGCACAAACTCTTGGAACGCTCGGAGGACCAATGGTGTTTATAGTAAAGATGTATGAAGTTAGTAAGTGTAAAAGGTTTCTTAAATTTTGAGTTTTGTAACAGTTCTACACCAAACACAGGTCGAAGGAACTGTTACTTGGAACGTTCCAAAGAACGCCGAGCTCCCCCTCTCATTCCCATCCAGACCTCTAACAAGGTAAGACCTCTCTCGTTTTACGTATAGCGATTTTTAACTGTTTATACACACACACACACACACACATTAAATTACATTCATTTCTCGAAGGTTAAATTAAATACACCTACATGAGGAACAATGTGTAGTCGCTGACATAATATCACAAGAGATAGCCAACATATAGTCACTAGCAAGGCCGTTGTCACGATGCTCACGATGACTGGCGGTAGACAATCCGATTTGGGGAGTCTATGGCTAGGTCGCCTGCAACACCACGTCAATACAAACCACGAATATATTATTTAATAAATACAATACAAATAATATATTAAGTATATTAACAAAATGGATGTATATATATGTATGTAAGCTCCTACTGGGACAGATAACTGAATGATCCAACCAAAAGTCTAGTTTACCCTTTAAATAATCAAAATGACTGCTCTTCGGGGCTCAAAAGAATACTGAATGAGTTATCAATGGCTAATATGCCAGAAGTGAAACCTCAGAACTGTGGATGCAGGTATAATAAAGCACAACACCATTTACTAGCACAGACTCAATATAATAGAATCGAAAACATAAAAGAGTTAATTATAACAAGTCAAGGAATGTAAAGGATGTTCGATGTAATGGCTGTAGACAAGTAAAATTCAGAGTACGGATCAGTAACACTTAAAATTCGTGCCTGAAGGGCACTAGAAAATCAATCAACAGAAAGGGTTGAAGACCCTGGTTAATAGAATATTTGTGACATGGTATGAATATGGTGGGCACAATACCGTATCTGAACTGCTGATTGGGTTCACTTGAGTGTCCAAATGTCCAAGGGGTTAGGTACCGTCCCGGATGGTGTCACGATTCGCGAGATGTCCCGTTAGCGTATCGATATCAAGACGACTGGTTTTAGTATATAACGGCACTGATATGGTTCGTTACGAACGCGTCACCTGACCACAACTGGGTGAAACAATGGGTTTTAATACTTTTCAACTGTAGACTGGGGTGAGGGGGAAACACGCATGGCGCCTTTATATGGAGCCGCCGTGGAGGGGACCAGTGACGCAGAGGGGAGAGGAATCACCGCCGGCTCCCGCTGCCCCTTCTGCAGCGGCTTCCTCCCTTCGCCTGTCTCTCGACTCCGTGGTAGGCCCCTCAGGCCTACACCCCCCCATGTTCAAGGAGATGGCGCCTGCGACGTCAAGCTGAAAGCCCGTCAGGCTTGGAATCGGCAACGGCTTCTGAGGGTAATTTCTTATGAGTGCCCTCTTATACTGCAGGCGGCGGCAATGGGCACACCCCACGACAATCTCAGGCGGATGGTCTGCCAGACATTCAGTGGCCAGATTTTCCATCAGGAACTTGGCGTTCAACCGCACCCAGAACTGCTTGCAGGCTCCACATCGGAACTTGAGTATTGTTCCCACGGCACGGCGACATACACTGCAGACCTTTTTGCTTGACGGAGTTGATGATTGGCTCACAGCGGTAGTCTCGGGCTGGTCGGTTCGCATGCTCTCTTCCTGTTTGAGTTCGGTGTCTTCTCCCAGTGGTGGAGTCGCGGGCGTGGTTTTGTGATGTTCGATGCTCTCTTCTGTCTCCGGGTTTGGTGTTTGTCCATTTTCTCCCTGTGGGATTAACTGATCAGGGGAATTCTTGCTCCTTGGTGTGGATCTTCCGCGGCTACTGAGACTACTACTGCTGCTGCTACTATTGCCGGTATCGCTGCTGCTGCTGCTACTGTCACTGCTACTGTTATGTTGTCGTTGACGGCATGACTTTGAGGTTGGTAGGTTCTTCTGGTAGAACGCGTCTTCGTGTGGCTGTTCTACAGTTTGCATCTTAAGCGAGTCCTGAGATTTGTCGTTATTAGGATTTCTGGCTTCTGTCAGTTGCTGCTCCAACTCTCCTACTGTCTTCTGTGCTATGGTTAGCTTGGCGTTGGCTTCATTGAGTCGATAGTGCATTTGGCGGAGCTCCTTCTTAAGCCTAGTACGCACTGGGATTCTTTGTTCGGACTCTTTGTCGAGGAGCTGCGTCTCGGACTCATTTTCTTGCATCCGGGACGCTCCGCGACATTGAGTCTTGCATCTCGTGTGTTGCGTTTTAGTATTTTTTGAATCCCATACGGAATGGGATTCTTTACACAATGTCGCGCAACATTGAGTCAGTGCGTACGTGAATATCGAACAAAGTGGGCCCCTCACCGGTGTATCTTTGTTGTTATCGCTTTGTAGTTATCGTTGTTATGCTTGTAGCTAAAAACGGGTAAAAATTTTTTTTTTTTTTTTTTTTTTTTTTTTTTTTTTTTAAGCAGAATTTTAGTCAAAAGAACTTTATTAACAATAAACTAGAAAAACAAAAAATTTATGCTGAAAAAAGTAGGTACTTAAATTTCATTAATAATTGTCAAAAATTGATAAAAACAGCTAAAAAAAAAGCTAAAAATCAAAAATAGCTTCATTTTTTTTCGAAAAATTCGCTAAAACATTTTTTGAATTGCCGAAAATTATTTAGGACAAGTTTATTTGCCACAAAATCGGTAGTGAACATTTCTTCCTAGTTAAAATCCTAAATTTTCAAAACAATTTAACAAAATATACTAAGATAATTTACGAAAATCCGCTCATACGATCATGCTGCATGACTGGAACTTTTTACTAACTTATTAAGTCGTCTTTATAAAATCGATTTGACATCAAATAGCTGGATTATCCAATTAACGCTGTTTCCAACGGTGGTCATATTTTTGATTTTACAGTGATCTCAAGTGGAGTTATGGTCGTTTGAAGGTAGAAAACATATCTTAAAAATGAAATTACTCAGAAAAACAAAGCATTAAAATAAATCTCTAACAAGTACTTTCGATCAGAAATTAGCTCTAGATTTGACCCATGAAGCACCATTACACCCTTCTTAGTGGTTGGCGCAGATAGGCTATCTAATGCAGATATAATAAAACATCATGTAATAATTTTTTGCCTTCTTCTTCTAGTCTTCTAAACAGCTTGCTTCAGTTCAGGCCACACTCTCATCTCTACTCTAGACACTCTCGGAACCTCCTCCCCCATTGCTTATGATGTCCTGCAGGCTGCAGTAGCTTTGTGGCCCCTCCACAAAAGATGATAATGGCCTCACGATATGGGAAAAACCGTTAAAAAAACCGAGTGTTAATGAAGTGTCCACGCATCCACCAACGCGGTGGCTTTTTTTTTAGTAGCATTTTTTTTTACTCCGTAGAGCTATGTAAAGTGCTACTGCAATCCCCGAAAGCGCGACCTCGTTCGACATGGCTCAGATTCAAACTAGATGCGTACACGATTTGCAGAGCGACAATGTCGCGGGGCAAAGAATCTGAGACATGAATCCGAGCGTCTGCAACAAAGAGTCCGAACAATGAATCCCAGTGCGTACTAGGCTTTAGAGGCCTCCTCATAGGCGGCTCTAATTCTAGCAATGGCGGGTGGCAATTCAGTGCCATTAATGTCAGGACTTGGGGCCAGTGCCATGTCTGCAAAACAAGCAAAACAGCCATCATTATCAGCCACACCACATACAATTTCCCACTACCATTGTCACAATAATTAGGGGTTACTTTACTGTACACTTTCATATCGAGTTACTACTCCGTACTTGTACAACTTTAAGACAACAGAATTAAATTATAAATACAAGAAAACAAAGGGCAGGCTTATTACTTAAACTAATATATGTCGAATATTTATTTTACTATTATATCTATAATATTTATAAGAATGAAACTCCGTCTGTTTGTCTGTCTGTCCATGCTATGCACGGCCAAACGGCTGAGTGGGGGGAGTCTACGAGTGGGGGGATCTTCTTGGGATTTTCCAAAAGTGGGAGCGAGCGAATTTAAAATTGTCTAATCCCAGCCGAACCATGGGCCGTAGGGCGGGAGGGGGGTCGAAGTAAGAATTAATGTGCGCTTTTTCCACTTCCCCGCTTCCCCTACCCCTCTAAACGGCCGTTGAAAATTCCGGAAAAATACCCGTTTCGTAGGTTTTTGATCGAGGAAGACGACGGCGCGATCGGATCGCGAAAAAAGTATCGGGAAATGCGTCAAAAAAATGCGAGAGTACAGACCGTGTTTTCTCGAAAAGTCCGACGAAAAACTACGTTTTTTCCCATTAAAATATACCCCGTAAAGGTACGTTTTTCGGAACGGTTTTCGCGGGCGAAATACAGCTTTGATCCCGCCGAATCTGGATATCGAAAAAAGTGACGTGAAGTCGGTCAAAATGCGAGCGGAAGCGAGGGAAGCGTTTAATAGCAGAACTTAATTGTGCCCCGGACGCGAGAAGGCTCTACGAAGACGTCAAGGGGTTCGATGTCACAATGTTGCGAGGCGAGCAGGTATACATAGGTACCTACCTTGCGAGCGAAGCGAGAGCCATTTCAACAGAATAAATACGGACTTTGTCCTGCACATATACAGGTGTACCTTGCGAGCGAAGCGAGCAACATCCCCTAATAAACTTTTCGTGGTTCCACGTAGTTTTATAAGATTTAATTTGTTTGTAAGAATTTCCAACAGAAAAAAACGTCTGCCAAGTTGGGTGGGCAGTATAACTTCCTCAAGCGAGCGTAGCGAGCAGCATCCCCTACTGAAGTTAAACCTACCCTTAGGGATCTACTGTTTGCGAGCAAAGCGAGTAAAATTCCCTACATGCCACATTTTGCAAGCGAAGCGAGCAATTTAATGGGGGGTCCGGGGGCAGTATAACTTCCTCAAGTGAGCGAAGCGAGCAGCATCCCCTACAGAAGTTAAACCTAACCTTTGAGATCTACCGTTTGCGAGCGAAGTGAGCAGCATCCCCTACAGAAGTTAAACCTACCCTTAGAGATCTACCGTTTGCGAGCGAACCGAGCAACATCCCCTAAATGCCATACTTTGCGAGCGAAGCGAGCAACATTTTCTACATGCCAGACTTTGCGAGCGAAGCGAGCAACATATCCTACACGCCAGACTTTGCGAGCGAAGCGAGCAATATCCCCTACACGCCACACGTTGCGAGCGAAGCGAGCAACTTAATGGGGGGTCCGGGGGGCTTGCCCCCCGGCTGGACGTGGAGGGGAGCGTAGCGAGCCGGAGCGGCTAGTGTTATATAATTATTTGTTGTTTCCATTCTAGGCTACTTCTGATCGTCCAGTCGAGTTCAGAATTTCGTAGTCTACTGGAGGCTTCCGTCTGAGCTGGTACTGTCTCGGGGGAGGGATTGAGGTGTTGTCCTGAGGTATTTTCTTGTGATATTCTGGTGGGGGTTTTCGGAACACATCTTTATATTTGAGCAGAAGTTGCTGCAGCCTTTGTACACATTCTGCTTCCAAGTGCATGGATTTTTGAGGTAGGTTTTCGAGCAGCTCGACAAGGTTAGTTCCCCATAACTCTCGGTATTCTAGTTCTTCACCCTCTTCAGATGAATTCACTGTTATTGCAGATTCCTCTGCAGAAGGTCCAGAGCTCTGAAGGTTGGCAGTTGTCACACTCTGAGTCATTTCTGAAATGGCAGCTTTGTTGGGAGATGGTATTGGCTCTACTGTCAGGCCTGTTACCGGTGGACTATGCACTGTTACTTCAGCGCCTGAAAGTTTCATGGAGTTCAGGTTAGGCCATTTTTTTGGAAAAGGAAAGAAGTCGTTTATAGGTTTGGGAGGATGGATCAATTGTTCCTCTTCTCCTTGCTTATTGTTTGCGCAGTTATCATTTGCACTAGTATCAAGGGTGTTTATCACTGGTATGCGTTGACTTCCTTTTTCGGTAGGCGGGTATTTCGTCAGTTTAGTAGCAGCCTCCAGTATTCGAACCGAACTGCAATCTGTTCGGATTTCAATAGGTATTTTTCTCATTAGGTCTGTACCCATCAGGTCCAACCCAGTTCCATTGCGCTCAAACACCAAGAAGTTGTGTGTTACTTTTAAGCCAGCAACTTCCACACATAGTATTTGGGTTCCTCGGAATTTCAACGGGTAACCATCAGCTCCCCATGCCACTATGTTTGTAGGAATTATGGGTACTCCTTTTACGGGGGTTGTTAATACTGATATAGCCGCTCCTGTGTCTACTATTAAGTTCCTGGGTTCCCCACTCAGGTTGACATTCAGTTTTAGAGTGCAATTCATGTGTCTTGCCACTATGGGAAGGTATGCTCTGTCGTCAGGTGGCTCGATAGCTCGGTCAGAGTGGATTCTCTATTCACAACGGTTAGTAGGAGAATTGGAAACTGGGTTTAGCTGTTTCCTCTTAAAACAGTCCTTTTCCAGATGTTCACGAGCACCACAATAGTCACAAAAAGTGGATTTCTGTGGATTATGTCGGCAATCCACTGGAAAATGAAATACACTTCCACAAAACATACATGGGTATCTTGGTGTGGGACGTGCTGGTTTCGCTTTATTTGGGTTCAAATAGGCCGTTTGAGCGTTGGTATGGCTCCTTCTTTGGATGCACTGGGCTGCAAAGTGTCCAGTACCACCGTACCCATAGCAAAGAGAGTCAGCAGATGGTGCTACAGCAGCTACATCCCACCTCAAGTCAACGTCTCCTTCAGTACCCAAAGTCTCCTCCAGATCCTCCGCCCGCTTTAGAGCATCTTCAATCGTATTTGGTTGACTGGTCATCAAGTGTGAACTCAGTTCTCGGTTGAGACCTTTAATAAATGCTCTAAGTGACTTTCGCTGTACCCAGGCTAGTCTTTGAGATACACTCAAGTCAAGGCCTTCGTTCAATACAGCAGCATTGGCGAGTTTGCGGATTTGTTCAGCAAATTGTCGCAATGTTTCTGTGGGGTCCCGTTTTATAGTCCCCAAGGTAGCTGCTGCTTTTTCAGGGTTGCTGCGTTCAAACCATTTGATCATGGCCTCTTTGACAACATTGTAAGGGGTACTTCCCGCAATCAGGTGGGCATTATCTATTAAGAACTGTTTTGCAGCTCCGTGCACTCTAGCTCGTAATACACGGATGCGTTTGATCGGAGATAAGGTGCCCACGACATCTTCAAAGTTAGTGAAGAATGAAGTTACGGAGAGAGCTCCAAGTTCATCCGGATCCCATGGTTCAATTTCGAGGAATACGGATCTAGGGACATCAGGTTCCATTCTCTCACACTCTTACCTGTCAATGGACATCTCATTGAACGAACGCAAAAGATCGCGCGATTCCCCCATCATCCCTGTTACTGCTTCTGTAGTCATGGTTTAATATGAATGGTTAATAACAATAGGCGAAAAATTGGAGTCTGATATGATTATCAGTGAAATGTGGATTATGATGTTCGTTAGTCAATCTTCGCTCGTGGAGACCAAGGCGAGTAAAGAGTATTATTGGTCAGTAGTCATAACATCAATACATAGAACATGCTAGCTAAACATAATTGTGTTATCAAGGTAAGAACAAGTTGCATCAAATTGAAAAAACAATGCAAGTTATTTCACAAAGGTTTATTATTTTTTCAATTGAGTATGATCATAGTTTTAGTTGGCTAGCGTACGTCATAAGACCCGTCCAGACTCCTCAGCGTGTCCTATTTCGAGTTGCTACAACCTATACTTCTATAATTATATACGCATGTTTATATTTCTCGATTTGAGCTCCTATCTATTCAAATAGTAATTGCCTTAATAATATCATTATCTAAGTACGTACGAAAAGTCGAGAGGATATGTTATTAAATATGCGTAGGAAAAGCTTTGGTATTAACACACAAATATGACCTTGAAAAAAACATATATTCATGCCTCGAAGGAACGCCAGCGCCGTACCCACCACAAGGTGCCGTGGCGCCGGCGCCTCCTCTCACTCCACCCCCCCCCCCCCCCCCGCTCACCCCCCTCACCACCCACCGTGACCCCCTGCCAAGCGTGCCAGGTGTGCGCACGTTGAAAAAGACAATTTTTCGCCCGTTTTTGGCCCATAGCATCTATGCAAGTAAAGCGATCGGGATGGTTAAACGTTAGGACCAACTAGACCCCAAATGGAGTCTATGTGCGAAAGAACGGGTTTTTTAAGTAAATTCTTAGGCCTTTTATGGCCCGGACGGCGGACGGCGAACGACGGACGGACATTTCAAATTTGGATTCTACGCACCTTGAAACGTAAAGTGACAAAGTTTGAGGGGGGGTTATAAAAATTTTTTGCTACACGATCACATAGGCTTATTATTGGAAATAATAAACCAAAATGGAGAAGAAACAATTGAATATTGAAGAAAAGTGAAAAAATTTGAAAAATTTAAATGTAAACGCTAATATTGACTATCGATACGATACGGTATCGATACGGTGTTAGGTCAACAATACAAGAACAGGCAATGCTGTAGAACTGGGCCAATATCGATTTTCGAGACGGTATGGTATCGATACTGGCGTATCGGGATCGTGACGTTATCCCGAACAAGGTGATTGTACTTTTTCGAATTCGAGTAGTAGAGGCGATTATCGTTATGATACGGTATCGATACTGACGTATCGGAATCGTGTCTTTATCAAGAGCAAGGTAGTTATATTATTTTCGAATTTGAATAGTAGTATCGATTATTCATTCGACACAGCATCGATACTGACGTATCGGAGTCGTGACTCTATCAAGAACAAGGTTGTTATATTTTTTCGAATTCAAATAGTAGTATCGATTATCGTTACGACATGGTATCGATACTAATGTATCGGGATCGTGACGTTGTCAAAAGCAAGGTAGTTATATTATTTTCGAATTCGAATAGAAGTATCGATTATCGTTTCGACACGGTATCGATACTGATGTGTCGGGACCGTGACGTTGTCAACAAACGGGTAAGTCTATGCGAGTATGCAGTATTATCGTAATAATAACTAGGTTTATAATCACAAGACCATGCTATCACCTTACACCTGCATTTCTGTGTCTGAGGATTTGAATTTGACGAATGGGTAGGTAAGTTTGTGGCGAACCTACAAGATATCGCACCGCTTGCCACCAATTTTGTAAGCTCCTACTGGGACAGATAACTGAATGATCCAACCAAAAGTCTAGTTTACCCTTTAAATAATCAAAATGACTGCTCTTCGGGGCTCAAAAGAATACTGAATGAGTTATCAATGGCTAATATGCCAGAAGTGAAACCTCAGAACTGTGGATGCAGGTATAATAAAGCACAACACCATTTACTAGCACAGACTCAATATAATAGAATCGAAAACATAAAAGAGTTAATTATAACAAGTCAAGGAATGTAAAGGATGTTCGATATAATGGCTGTAGACAAGTAAAATTCAGAGTAGGTACGGATCAGTAACACTTAAAATTCGTGCCTGAAGGGCACTAGAAAATCAATCAACAGAAAGGGTTGAAGACCCTGGTTAATAGAATATTTGTGACATGGTATGATTATGGTGGGCACAATACCGTATCTGAACTGCTGATTGGGTTCACTTGAGTGTCCAAATGTCCAAGGAGTTTGGTACCGTCCCGGATGGTGTCACGATTCGCGAGATGTCCCGTTAGCGTATCGATATCAAGACGACTGGTTTTAGTATATAACGGCACTGATATGGTTCGTTATGAACGCGTCACCTGACCACAACTGGGTGAAACAATGGGTTTTAATACTTTTCAACTGTAGACTGGGGTGAGGGGGAAACACGCATGGCGCCTTTATATGGAGCCGCCGTGGAGGGGACCAGTGACGCAGAGGGGAGAGGAATCACCGCCGGCTCCCGCTGCCCCTTCTGCAGCCGCTTCCTCCCTTCGCCTGTCCCTCGACTCCGTGGTAGGCCCCTCAGGCCTACATGTATGTATGTATGAAATGAAATGAAATCTTTATTTGTCACTACAAAATTGTTTGCATGGCCCCACCCAAAAAATGTCCTTAGCAAGTGCCGTAGCTTTGACATGTTTGAAAAAAATGTTTTTGAACTGCATCACAATTTTTTACCGGCACTTTGATAATAGAGCACAACTAAATACTAACAAGATTTTTGTTATAAACTACATTTAAAAGTTAATAATACGTTACGTTAAAGTTCATTCAAGTAAAAGTTAATAAACCTAGGCACTAAAATTAAATTCTAAAGTTTCAGTCATGCAGCAACACCGTTAGCAAATTTTTGCAAATTATTGCATCATGATATGTTACATTGTTTTGAAATTCGAGCACTTTGAGAGCAGAGAAATTGTCAACTACCAGTTTAATGGCAATAAACTAGTTCTAAATAGTATTCTGCATTTTTAATAGCATTTTTTGTAGTTTTTATCGATTTTTCAGCAAATGTTAGTAAAATTTAAGTACATTTTTCAGCAAAATTTTTTATGCAAAATTTTTACTGTAGTGCTGGGTTATTGAATTAACCAACACATCACTGAATAAACATTTTGACAGGATTTATTATATAATTATCATAAGCATTACATGAAACATAAGCTGGCGGAACACAAAAGAACACTGAAAAGCGATACGAACTATATCACTCGCGACGAAGTTGTGGAAACCCATTTCAAAACGGAAGTTTCCGGTACCCCCCACCACGTCCGAGATATATCTTTTTCTGATCTAGTTATACATAGGACACTCAAATAGAACATGAAATTTCCACGGGTTTTCAAGAAGACCCGTGCCACAGGCTGTACATACAGTATTTGGAGAAATGTTGTAATTATGATGCCTAATTTTAATTGTAAAATGGTGTTTAGTTGCCAATCTTATTCGTGCAAATAACTTTTTAAATTGAAAAGGGACATTATGGTAATTCAAATAATCGTTAAATCCATCCTACGCTATCACAAGCCAATAGTAATAATTATAGGAGCCAGAAAATACCACATCAACATCTTTATTTTTACGAAAGATTTCAGCAATCTCTAGGTACACTTGTATGACTGAGCATTTAGAGATTTTCACAATCCAAAGTTAGTACTTGTTGCACTCCACATTTTATAAGAAGTTCCTCAAGTTGAGTTGACATTAAATCTTATAGAATTATTGTTGGACTTTTCCATGTTTTTCAAGAGCGTGCAAACATCTCTTAGGGTACCTATCTATGATTTTCCATTTGTGTAATTTTTAGTGACCACTTGAGACTGTTTTTTAAAATGGGTACCATCCAATTTGGAACATCCGCTTCTAATCGGACGTACGTACTGGGTGTACTAAGGGGATGACCTAAAATCCATTTGAATAATTTTACCTGAACTCTTTCAAGGTCAGAACGATATCTCAGCGCCCAGATCTCCGCTCCGTAGAGAATAGTAAAACGGACAATGGAATTGAACAGCATAATTCCAGTGTTCCACGACGCCGCTTTGGATTTAACATATGATGAGGTAACTGCGCCTGACACCGTTCTTGCTTTTGAACACATTCTTTTGAATTTTTTCAAAACAAAGATGAGCTGCTAAAGGTTACACCTTAATAATTTGCATACTTAACTATCTCAATCGGTCTCCCATCAACATCAAGCACTAGATCCCCATTCTTGAACCTCCCATTAGTATTTTTCTGTATTTGACTGGAGGCTATTAGTTGTACAATATTCGCTGAAAATTTTAATATTTTGTCTTAAGATCAGGTACTGAATCAGCCATTATCGCTTGGTCATCAGCATATTAAATTGAAAGAATTCTATTTCCGAATCTACTCGAATACCCGACAGACACTGACCTATCCTCAAAAAACCCATTGAAATCAGCGATGAACAAACAAAATAAGGTAGCAGACATTGTTTCCCTTGTAAAACTCCAGTTGTTACTCCCACACTATTTGATATAGCAGCTGGAGTTTTTACAGATATCGAGGCGGATTCATATATATAGCAATAACAATACCTAACATCTTCCTGCTCATCTCAAAGCTCTCTAATTTACTTCATAACAGTCCTTGATTAATACTGCCAAAGGCTCGACATAGAACAACCAAAGTTGTGAATAAATTTCTGCCTTTAAATAAACAAATTTGAGCCATAGCATTGAGAAAAAATATATTGTCAGCGCATGACCTTCTACTTCGGAAGCCCGATTGTGATTCTGGAATTAACCATCTAATAATTCTCTTATTTAACACCCCTGTAAACAGCTTAAGTGAAGAATTAGCCAGCGTGATCACCTTATAACAGTACGGATCAAACACATCTCCATTTTTGAAAATCATTGCGGCTATAAATGACACCCAATGTTCTGGAAGCCTACCAATAAGGAACACTTTGTTAATAGCTCAGTTGCACTCCACACAGTTGTCCGGTAGATTTTTGAAAAATTCGTATCCAAGTCCGTCCCCTGGCGATTTCCCATTTTTTACTTCTTTTAGTACTTGTCGAATCTCAGAGATCTGTATGTCATCATCCAAAATTGGATGTGCGCTAAATCTTTTAATATTCAGTGTATACAAATTAGAGCAAAAAGAAAACCATTCCTCCCCAGAGATAGGACAGGTCAGTTTACATTGATGTTTTAAAATTAAATGAATGCTGCCCAGATAAGACTCGAGTTTTTGACATTAGCCAAGTCTTCCAACAAACGTTATTCATTTTTTTTTAACACAGAATGTGTTTTAGCCATGGACTAACTAGCCGAAAATGGAACGCGGGATGGGAACGAAATGTGTGACGGATGATTTTCACGTACAACCGAGCCGTTGGTAGGGAAATGGAATTTCCGCCATTTTAATCGCACAGAAATCGTTCACCATTCGTTGGAAAGCTCTTGATTTATCACGAATTTATTTCGTATTTTTTTTCGTAGTTTCATACTTCAGCTATATAAATTGATGTTATAAATGAATAGTAAACAATGACGCTTGTTTGGTTGTCACTTGGTTGCGCGACAACGCAATTTTCGTAGTTTCATACTATAACTATATAAATTTTTTTTTTTTTTTTTTTGAACATGGTGGGTAACTTCTATTGAGTTTCAAGTAAAGATGGTGAGCCTCAGTATGCTTGGAGTGGTTTCTTTCTCTTATTTTTTTCTTTTTCTTTCTTCTTTATTCGTAACTTTCGGAGAGTTGGCTGTCACACCGTGGTAGTGCAGCTCCGTCTTCCAATCCCAGGGACCTAATCTTCTTCCTAGTCCCACGTAATCTCATGGAGACTGCCCTTATTACAGCTAGCTGGGTTTTCACTTTCACCCATCCCAGTATGTGTGAAAAGGGTCGTGACCACTTGTCAGCCAATACTCCTGCCAGGCGACGTGTGAAGACGTCATATTCCCTGTGCATGACTCCATCACAAGAAACAACTAGGGGAGTGAACGAACCCCGGAGGTCCTCTGCAGCTTGGTTATATTTTTGATGTTTCTCGGTAGCAGCTCGATTCGAAATTACTGTCCAGTTTTGGGAACGATACGAAGGGGCGTCAGCATTTATTATGCGTGTGTCAAAAAACGCCACCCTCTCTGAATCCCACACTCCCTGAACCTTCATGTCTGCTATCAGTGCACTTTGACCCTCCGAAGATTCTCGAAGAACGGGCTCGGTAGACACCCCTTCCCAATTCATAGCGTGAGTCACGTCCATTGGGCTTCCACAGCCATCGCACACTTCTGGCAACCCATCCAAATCATGGCCGTATCGTATGGCCAATGCGTCTCTAAATTGACTTGCGGATAAATCAAAGGAGTCTGATGCCAGTGGTACAACAGCTAGCCATTGAGAAGCCCTTCCATCCACAATCCTTTCAATACATCGCTTTTTTGTTGGAGGTAGTGCGGCTATCACTTCGGCTTTGGCTATCAGCTCTTCCTCTTGCCTGCTTCTGCGAGCTTCATTAAGAACTGCGTGAACATGTTCCCTGTGCTCTTGTAGGTCAAAATCTATTCCTCTTTGTATTGAGTTGGAAAGCTTTTCAGTTGCTCTTTTTGAGATGTGATAATTTTGATCAGCAGTCTGAACTGGATTCCGTATCCCAAGCCCTCCGGAACGTGCTGGAAACTCGAATAAGGGCTCTTCTGCTTGGGTAACTTCACGTCCTAAGACTGCTGGAATAAATTCACGGCGGATAGTCTCGAGAAGTGGCTGATACTCATCCGCGCAGCTTTCTGCTACTCTTTGAAGAAAACCCCATTCGTGTTGAAGCGATTTTGTGAAAGCAGTAAAGGCTGCTTGAGGGCTCTTTCTTGCCGCCTGTGCTAAAAGTTTAGTGCACTCCACCCAGCTTTCTACCTTTCCTCTGACGAATTCCTGTTGGGCTTGCTGTGAAGGGCTGCCAATCACTCCTCCAAGGAACCTGTGAGCCTTTGTTACAGTTACTTCCAGGTGTTGGAATAGTTCTCGAGCTTCATCTTCCTTTTCGGGCTTGATTATGAGGACGCATTTTTTTGGTTCTGGAAAATATCCCCATTTCGGGCCTTCTACTCTCAAGCAATCAAACCAAGAACGAACTGAATGTAGGGACCCGGCACAAGACGAATCGTCGGCATACCAGTTTTGTTTACAGTGGGAGAGCTTCAGCTTCTTTATCATTGGAAGAGTACCCACTGCATACATAAGCATGCCTAGGGGATCGCCCTGTGTTGTCCCCTCTTTGCTAATAAGTTCTGATTTGCTGCCTCTAAATAAGATTTGTGCATACCCTCGATAAGTGTTGAAGATGAACCGAGCACACCGTGGCCAATAAACTCTTGCATTCCATAACATCAGTGGTCGACTTATTGTGTTGAACGCATTGGTAGCATCAATTAGTAGGACACCTTCCTGTTCTGGGTCTTGGAACAAATTTTTCATCGCGAGAATCGCTCCTTCAACTCCACCTTTCGTACCAGCACACAGTTGATCTGCCCCACATACTTTCTGCAGGTCTTCTGATGTGATCATGGCCATTGTTTTCGCTGAAATACGCTGTAGAAGTTCCCCCACTCCAATCGGCCTTATTCCAGGGGAAGGGCTACACCACGTCTTGCAAGTAAGGCCCTGATGCTATTCCATTCTACGATTCCGTTAGCAATATGATGGATGAGAAAAGCAACACTATCACGTAATTTAGCACTTTGAGCTCCAAACCTCAATAGCATACTCCTCCATTGCTCTGCATCTGTTCCACTTGGACCTGCAGATCCACTTAGACTCCTAGCAACTTTTTCGATGTGTCGTGCACTGATGTCAACTTCGACCATTACTGGAAGGTTTTCGCATTCCGATAAGGTAAATGCAGGGGTGTATAACTATATAAATTGATGTTATAAATGAATAGTAAACAATGACGCTTGTTTGGTTGTCACTTGGTTGCGCGACAACGCAAACACATTCTGTGTTTCAATAATTTCGTCCGAAGTATGTAAATAGAGGTAACCGGGGGTCCAGGGGGCTTGCCCCCTGGCGAGGCGCGGAGTTCCGAGTTTTTTTTTTTTTAGTGGTGTTATACAAACTCTTGAATGATAAATAGTCAGAGATAAGGCTCAGTAAAATTCTCTTTTCCGGCAATTTTCAGGGACTTTTGCATACGTTTTTTGGATTTATGGCATGATTCATCAAACCACGGAGATGATACGAAGCGTTTTGGAAATGGTGGATCATAAACTGTAAACTTCTTAAGAATTCCTAGTTCATTTGAAACCTTCTTAATTTGATCAATTAAATTTTTATAGCCCTCATCGATACACATCACATCAAGTGGTCTAGCCCAAAATTGCTCAAGATAACTTTTATACTCACTAGCCCTGTCTTGATCAAATCTGTAAGTATTTAGACTGCCCACAATTACTCTCTTCTTATATAGATTACTATCTCTTATCGGTACTTCTGTTGTGATCTCGACTGGAAAATGAACCGATTTGTCATTTCCCCAATTCAACACTTTCAAGTCACTTATTACATTAATTGCTTTTAGATTACACCATACTAGATCTGTTATGCCAGAGCCTTGACCACCGACGAAAGTAAAATTTGCAGGCGAGTCATTTACGCTCCTTCCACTTATTAGAATAAACGAGATACTTTCCATAGTCTCGACCCACGACCTCCCTTTACTGTCACACGATTCATCGAGTGTATTACGCTTCGTAAATAAAGCAGAGCCCTCCACGACATCTGCCAAATCATTATTCAAAATTCCTACTCTACAGTTCTGATCTCCACCAATTATGATGGGGCAATCTCTATACTCTTGACGAAAGCTCTCCAAGAAGCCTTCCCATTCCCCGTACCTCAAGGTTATTTCGTCTTAATATTAAGGTCATTAGAAAAAAAAAAAGCTCACGGTTATTGCGTCTTAAACAGCAAATCAAATCAATTCAAACAACTACTCTCGACAACTTCCTATGTACCTACTATTTCGTATTTTGTACATCATACAAGACAATATCAAATATTGAAAAATATAATTTTAAGACGTTTAAAAAAATGAACAAAGAACTGAGCGAACATTAAATTAAAAAAACAAGTTCAATTAGAAAATCAATTATTTGGTACCCAACGCTTCATATTCGGAGGTGAGCAAATTCCAGAATAGGGAATTTGAGTAACTTGAAAGCCATCAACATCTTCCACAAGATACCTACCGCAATGCAAAACCTTCTTTACAACATAAGGGCAACAGCTTAGGCAACAGCTTTTTGTTTACTCCTGGTGTCACATCAATATTCCTAATCATAACATAATCCCCGAATTCATACTTTTGTGGTGGTTATGTTTCCTATCATAAAACGACTTGTTCGCATTGGCTGTTATTTCTTGCTCCCTAACGGCCTGGTCCCTAACATTATCTAAATTTCTCGGGGTTTCTTTATTAAATAAGGCTAGAACATCACGGACATCATCTGTATTTGGTCCTTTCTGATCAGCTCCAAATAATAGCTGTGATAGCGATTTCTTAGTCGATTTACATGCACAGTTATTGACCGCAAACTCTACTTTATGGAGAAACATATCCCAGTTTTTAGGAGAAGCTATTACTTTTAGAAAAATTAGGCGTCAAATGACGATTTACTCTATCGATCGTACCGTTGGCCCAAGGGGACGCAGTCGCGACTACTATAATATTTATGTTGAACACCTTCTTGTTCCAAAAATGTTTTCAACTCGGCAGACCGAAAGCCAGCACCACGGCCTGAAATCAAATACTTTTTAGGTTTGCTATAAGTGTGAAAATATGAAGTTAAATGCTTTATTATCAGAGAATCGTTTGTTGTTTTAGTAGCATGAGATTTGACAAATCGCGTAAATGCATCAAGAACTTCAAAATTCATTTTTCCGTGGACTTGTCTCTAATGGTCCATAGTGATTCACATGTGTATCACACGAAAAGGCCGACCTCCCTTTGGAATAGAATGCAACTCCCCCTCTTTTCCGCCACTATTTCCCGTAAATTACGAATTTTATTTTTCGCATCCAGAAATCAATAAACACCTACGATTCAAGTATTCATACGTTTTATCAACCCCCTAATGAGCGAGATCATCGTCGCATGAACGAATAACTGCATTCTCCAAGCTTGAAGGAACGTAAAAGAGCGATTTACCATCAATTTTTCTGTAAATTACGCTGTTTAAACTGTTAAAGCTGTTTAAGCTGTTAAACTAACTTTCTGTGGTAACTAAGCTGTCCAGAATTTCTTCTATTGTCTCATTTTTATTTTTCATAATAGCATGATTTCTTTCTAAGCTGTTGTCTTCTATAACCAGTACTCGGTAAGCTCTACTCAGCGCATCATGCTCTAGCATGCGCTCCCATTCACGATGCTCCAAACAATAATCGAAATTTCGTAACTAAAAAGACCACCTTGAAACTCTACTATTAATATGTTTTTTGTCTAATGTTTGTTTCAAACTATTACAATCGGTCACAATCTTAAATTGTAAACCTTACAAATACACACGAAATCTCTCCAATGAATATATGTACAATGGCCGCAGTTTCAAGTTCAAAACTGTGCCATTTCCGTTCAGCGTCTGTAGTAGGTCTACTAAAGAAAAATACAGGATGAAACTTTCCATCTGCCTGTTTTTGCATTAGAATACCAGCAAACCCATCACAAGATGCGTCACAATGCAGCTCGCTTTGGGCATTGGGCGAATAAATGCTAAAAACGGATTTCAGGTACCTACCCAAATGAAGCATGTGCGTCAGGTCCAAATTCAAAAACATTGCCCTTCTTCAGAAGATCATTAAGGGGTTTAGCAATAATAGCGAAATCCTTAATAAACCGTCCAAAATAACTTGCCAGACCTACAAAACTTCGAACATCTTTAAAATTTCTTGGTACTGGATAATCAAGAACATTTTGTATATTCACAGTCGAAGGTAGGATAGTACCTATTGTCGCATATCCGAAAGCCCAAATAATCAATTTTTGTGCTCAAATATTCATACTTTGAAAAATTGGTTTCTATACCATTTCCAACTAATATTTAATTTAATTAATATTAACTTGACGTAAAATCTCGATATTTTTGTGCATTGATGCTGTCGCAATTAAAATATCGTTCTGATAAATCAGCAACTTTTCTTGTTTGAGAAGCTCGTAAAAAGCGGTATGAATGAACCTCATAAAAATTTACGGACCATTCATCAAACCAAATGGTAAACGCACGTACTCAAACAAACCCAGGTACGTAACGAAAGCAGTATACCTATTGATAAGAATTTGAAGTCGACCGTACATTATGAAATGCGTCTTTTATATCTAACCGCGAAAACCACTTTTTATCCTTCAATGAATCCAAAAGATCGTCAATATTAGGGCAAGGCAAATTTTCCCTAATCGTTAATTTATTTAATCCTCTGAAATCCACCGCCATCCTGTAATATTGCCCGAGCTCTTTTTCACAAGTACTATTGGGCTGGCGCATGGAGAATTACTCGGCCTAATCACTTCCCTCTCAAGTAAATTATTAATAGTATCAGAAACTATTTTCTTTTCGAAGAACGATAAGCGCCCAGGCCGGAGTGTGTTCCTTTTTCAATTTAATTCCCATTTTTAAATGAGTCCAAGGCTCTGTAGGCCTTGTAGTGTTGAAATACTTACTCTGAAAAATGTTATGTATTTCGACCTTCACTTCCTCCTTTACGCAATCGGAAGTATTTAGTGTGGGAAGCGAGCTCTCCGCTACATCAATATGTAGCAATTCCGAAACAGCTAAATCCAATTCCTGTTTATCAACTTTAGTTAGGTACTGAGAATGGATCATTTAAATTTGAACAAATATCCCATCACAAAATAAAATCTCTTCTTAATAAACAATCCCAAGATACAGTACTAGCTGGTACTACATAAAACGAATGCCATAAATCCAAATCATTTTAGGTAAACTTAAACTGAATTTTTCCCAGCTAAATAATCAAACTTTTGTTGACACCATGCAAAGTGAGATCATCATCAATCAATGACACTAGGTACACAACATGTCCCGCTGTGCGCGCCCCTGCCGACCTGAATTTGAACTAGCGTCAACTGGCAATGGAAATGAGCTCCCTTATGGGTAGCTAAGTTCTGTGATTATTTAATAATTACTAGAGTCTTCGTGGTGTAGTTGATATCATAACAGACTTCTAAGTTGAGTGACCCATGTACGGGACACTATTCTTTTGCATTCGAATCCAACCTCCGAAACATATTTTTAAACGACGTTATTATAAATGTTTTAAAGAATGATATAAAACTTCAGTTTGACTTATTCGTCTAAATAATCTGTATTTTACTAAGGGATTGACTACTTGATGTACACATAATGTATTTTTGAGATGCGAGCTTGCGAGCATTCAAACCACCAAACTATACAAATCATTCTGATCCATTTGTCCAACTAATCTGAATTTTCACTAAGGGATTGACTACTCGATGTTATGTATTTTTGAGATGCGAGCATCCAGACCACCAAACTACACAAATCATTCTGATCTATTTGTCCAACTAATCTATATTTTAGCAGGGGACATAGATTAATAAAAATTGAGGCACCAATTCATTCAACGTATAACCTATCTGTGCGAAAAGACTATATGGGTGAACGCAGTTACAATTCAGCTCGGTAGGGGCGCGCACAGCGCAACATGT
Source organism: Adelphocoris suturalis (assembly GCA_030762985.1). Taxonomy (NCBI): domain Eukaryota; kingdom Metazoa; phylum Arthropoda; class Insecta; order Hemiptera; family Miridae; genus Adelphocoris; species Adelphocoris suturalis. Next base: position 131,299,893 of record CM061042.1, on the reverse strand, counting down.
TATGTACCCAACGTCAAGTATCAATGAAACTATCAAACTCCATATTTTTCGGAAGTACAATGTGGGAAATAAGACTCACCTGACAGCCAGTATAGATCTACAAGGATCAATAAACTCTATGCAAAATCAAAATTGAGTACGCAGATAAATCTCTTCAAGTCCTCGTCGATGAATAGCAGCTGTTGACCTTGTGCAAGTACTTCCTTCGAACGACTGCTGACCTCACTCTTTTCTGGACAAGCCGAAATCAGGTCTGACGTGGACCCTCATCTGAAGCCCCTTTTTCTCGGATAGGTTGAGGGCAATTATTCGCTATGTGATTTGGTAGGGAACAATTATAACTTACTTATAACATGTGATAGCAGGAGACATCCGAAGTTACGAAGGTTTGGGTTTTTTATTCTCTGCAGGTGGCAGCCTACTTCTATTATCAGCTGAAGCACCAATAAGGTTCTGTTTCATAAAATGCCCACTGCCCACCTTGAACGAATTTTTGTCTTCCTCTATTATCTCATAAATTTTCAGCTTTTCTTTGCATTGCCTTAAATCCTAGGCTTCATGCAATATTCCTTAGACACACGGATCCGAAATCCCATTCGACAATTGTTCGTGAATCTCTGTGGGACACTATTTTATAGTGAATTCATCACGAAGCTTGGCCTTAAACATAGGCCCTTTCACTTCAAATGAACTTGGCAGCTACGCCACATACCAATTTTTTGGCAAACAACAGTTTCTGAAGATCATTCAACTTCGCACTACTTTCAAAATCATGAATCCAATCCTCCACTGAAACGGGTCCTTGACCATCAAAGGTGTCAACGAACCCTTCAATTCACCGAACGAGACCATAGCCGTGGGGCAAAGGTTCTTAGGTTCGTTTTTCGAGGCCTTGTCTCGACTTCAGAAATATCAGTCTCATAATCAACCTCATCGTCAGTTACTTCCTCGCCAATAGACTCGTCGTCACCTTCCTCAACGACAGCGTTGTCACCATCTTCAATGCCGACCTTAGCCTCATGGATTATCAACGCAGCACGCAAACGGTCTACCAAGTCTTTCTTCTTTCCTGAAACTTTCAGTCCGCGCTCACGTAATAGATCTTCAAGTTCAACAAGCTTCATAAGCGGCGCTGAAGCAATTTCGATAGGCATAATAGGTCAGCTAGTAAACTGAGTAGGTAATTTATAATTTGAGGGAGGCTAAACACAACACTGAACCGTTTAAACCGAACGACGCGTAAAGAAAATTTTGATCGAACTGATTTGAGTAAAACGATCCCACTTCTGAAAACTGTAGTGTTGGATTATTGAACACACATTGAATAAACTTTGTCAGGATTTATTATATAATTATCGAAGGATTACATAAAACATAAGCGAGCGAAACACACAAGAACAAGAACACTAATAAAGCCACTAACTAACTAAAACCTTCCCGATTTGGATTTAAACTTCTCCAAAAAATATCTAGATGGCAGCACCACACAGTTACTACTAGCAACTACTCTGTTGGAGTTATAACGAAGTAAGTACCTACATACTGTTCACTACGACCTACTCTGTAAGTTACATAGCGACGCTTAAAGTGCAACATGTCGTATCTCAGTTTTTGGCCGTTTTGAGTTATGCATGTCACTACAGTAAAAAAAAAGCGGGGAATCGAATGGAACAGCTGGTTTAGTGATAGAATCGATGCTAGCGCTTATATCGAACCTTTTGTGAACTTATCGTATCAAGAAGTCCTAATCAACATGTCGTATCTAATCAGTTTTAATGCAAAGCTGACTCCGTCTCGAGGTGCACCAAGTTACCAGGTAATTACCCAATACTATTCGTACTAAAAGTAACTATTTTAGGTTTCTAAGCACTATCAGATGTGTACCAACACGAAGAATGAAAGAACTTGTTTTAAAATCAGAATAGGGAAACGCTATTCTGTTCAGAAAAGTGACGGTCTTGTTACGATATGTTGTGAGCTGTCTACTTTGAGTTACGATATGTTGTAAGCTGTCTACTTTGAGTTACGATATGTTGTTCAGGTATATTATTCTTGTTTTTTGGGCAATTTGAGGGGACTTTTTTCAGTTATCCCTGATAAATTAGTTGAAACAAGAGAGTTAGATTCCTAATCTGTGCAATGCAGTGTTTTAATATGCTTTGCTTGTGACTAATTACTTACAGCTACCTACCTACCGAATCATTATTTCTCTGTACGTTATGGAATGATTCCGTTGGCTAGTGAGCCAAGAAGTGGGTACATCAACATTGACTTACCTACCTGCTTGTATAAAACTGAGTCTCACTAGCCTTTATTTCGCATGTTTCAGTATAATGAATAATCAAGAGTCGCAAGAAATGAGTGAGCTGTCAGAAACCAGCAGTGATGACTATTCTCTAGTGCCTCTGGAGGATCTCATAGGTGCCGCTGAAAATGAGGGTATTTTGAGGGGTTCATTAGTGAGCCATGACGATTGTTACTTAGCCACCCGTATAATTGATGATATTACCTACACCTTGGGATCCACTGAAATAATTCATGAAGCTGCGAGTGATGTTGATTCTCTCTGTGCCTTAGAAAATAGCCAAGTTACTCCTCTGGCAGGTGTGGTCTTCCCTGTTACCATTCCAACTATTGAAATCTCGCAGGAGGTGCCACTGGCAGTGACTAACACACCAGAGGAAACTAATAATACCATAACTTTGCCAGTTCTGAAGAGAATAATTCTTTTGAAATTTCAACCCTATTGTACATATCTGATGCCAATGAAGCAGGGGTGGCATCAACTTCAACGTCACTTGGAACTAAACCTATGACTGCATCCTCTCATACACTTCGTGTTGCTTTCCATGATTCAGACACGGATGATACTGATGACGATAATCATCATCAAGATCCGAACTTCATACCAAGTAGTAGTGATGATGAGGTTTCCATAACCAATGGCAATGACCCCCTTAATCAAAAGGAAAAAAGTAGTATTGTTTCCAGTGAGACAACCATGATGCCATCAGAAGATCATGAACAGACTCCTTTGACAAGAAAACGTGGCAGGATTATTACAGCAAGAGAACAGGCCAAAAGGGACAGAGAGCGTGGGAAGTCCTATGTGGGATACCGCAGAAAAAACAAACACAGTTCGTCGGCAATAATGCATGACATCGAACGAAGTGCTAAGAAGCTTGGCCCACCCTGCACTTCCGAACAGTGCAGGAAATGGAACACCAGATCCTGTCAAGAAGTCACTGAGCCAGAGAGGAAAGCTGTTTTCAAATTGTTTTGGAAAGAAATGACCTGGGACACCAAAAAAATGTATGTTTGTGGATTAGTGGAACTGAAGAAAGTACAGCAGCCAACGAAGAACGAAGACAATGAAAAATCCAGAAGGAACCACTCATTTTTCTATCATTTAAAAATTGGTTCAAAAATAGTGCCAGTGTGCAAAAAAATGTTCTTGGATACTTTGGGTTTAGGTGAAATGTCTGTTAGACACTGGGTTACACAATTTCACCAGTTATCAAGTAGTAGTGGCGCAAATACTGCAGAAAATGTTGATGAGCTCGATGAATCACAATTGAGTACTGAAAGGAATAACATTGAAGAGACAGCTCAACTAAACGATTCACCTGCTGTTCAAAATGAGTCTTCTTCAGAGGTGGTTGCTCCAAGGAGTGGAAAAAAGAATGATAATGAGAATGACCAAAATGTTTTTCTCATTTCTGGAAGGTCTCGTCGTTCACTGAAACTCAAAAATGAACATCTTGAAATGTTCCTTGATAAGATGCCTAAATTACCCAGGGGCGGCTCGTGGGGGGGGGGGGGGGGGGGCATCGGGACATTGCCCCAGTACATTTGGGAAAAAAGTAACAAACTGGAATGAAGACTTTACAAACAGCTCCATGCTGTGGCTCCAAGGTGGATGCTAGAAGTAGTAGGTTTACGCTCCATCCAAGGAGGTTTAAGATCCATCTACCAGCGAAAAAGTACGTAGATTGCGATGATATCACTCTATCAAGAGAGAAATTTCGTCGATTCAGGTTAGACTGTGAAGGGAAAAAAAGGGAAATAAAGGGCAAGAAACGGGAATTACGGGGCAAGGAACGGGAAAAAGAGGTCATAACGGGATATTTCTCATGATTTTGGGGGGCTCTGCCCCAGACAGGGTTTCCAACTTTTCTAAAGACCGTAGAATGAAATTTACGTTATGAGTGGCTTCCACTAGAGGAGTTTCGATTTATTCCATTAGCCACACTGATTCCTTCTCGTCACTCCATGCTGAGTTCCCTGTTGGGTATGTTCGTGGTAATGTTTTGTTGTCTCTACAAGTAATATGTGATGTTTCTTTAAGTTCGTCCGGTTGTTCCCAAGAATTTACTCTAAAGTAAAGTCCGTATTATAGTGTTGTGTTAAGTGCCTATTTTTATTCAGTCCTAAGTTGTTGAATACATCTTTTGTAATAAAGTTCTTTGTATTGTCGGTCGAGTTGGAGTGCGTTGTTCTATGTGTAGAGCTACATAACCGTAGCTCTGTCGGTAGTTACGAATGATAGTTACAAAAATAAATTTTGGCATCCCTTGTGGGGAATGAAGAAAAATCAACAATCACTTTGAATAGAATTCACACCTTAGGACGACTTTCATCGACGGATTTACGTAAGTTGAAGTTTAGTCAGGTACTGATTTTGACATTTTTGACATTTTCATGTCTTTGCTTTGGCACATTAACTGAAAAATCGTCACGAAAACTTGCTCACGCGATACCAATAAATAAAATAGACTCACTGTATTGGGTAGAGAACAATCAACTAGTTTCTTTATGTCTTTGCTATGGCACATAAACTAAAAAAAGTCACGGAAAATTGCTCACAAAAATATTTTGATGATTTCCGCTTACAACCGAGTCGTTGCTAGGGAAATGGTACTTCGTCGTTTTTCAACCCACAAAATTCGTCGACCATTCGTTCGAAAGCTCTCGATTTATCCAACCATATTATGTTAACTACTGCAAAGTGCGTGGCCAACAAGCTGAGTTATGAGCAAGGTTTTTGAATAATTGTGTACACTCAATAATTGATATTGTGAACATGATTGCCACCGCTTGTTAATTTCTGATGATTTCATTGAGCTGGTGTTTCGATGATTTGATTCATAGCAGGTGATCCAAATATTGCGAGAACGGTTTGATTTGTGAAGCGGTGGTTAAATCATTTTAATAGTTAATTTCTATGCTTTACACTCTAGGAAGCTGTGATTTCTTATATAGCCTCTTTAGGACATTTACTTGACGATGCCCAGGGTTCGGATTAGATGAGTGGCTCTTGAAGCTAATTTCTATGTTTTACACTCTAGGAAGTTGTTGAGTTGATGATTCGAATTGAAGCCTTGATAATTTTTAGTACTTTTAATAATAATATAGTCCATTCTAAAATTTTTAGATACTTGGTAAGTAGGTACCTATAAGATAGTATTTTTAATTTAATATATTTATCTAATTAATTTATATTTAGTTTATCAATAATATTTAATGATAATGATTGATTATTATTTAGTAGCCATATACTTTCATAACAGTTGCCCAAGGCATGACATGACCCAAGTGGGATTGATGTATCATGTGTTTAGGTCAAAGTTAATTCACACTGAAAACAAAACTAATGGAAGAAAAACCTCAATGCTCTTCTTGACTGTCAAATAGGTAAATATTTTTTTGTCCCACTCCTTTTGCAGACCACCGGCCGCCACTGAAATTACCCTCACACTACTGTCGGAAGGACTCATCGAAGTTATACCTCCATACAGACATCACATCAGTTGCTCAACTTTATGAAGTTTACACTGAACAGTGCAAGACTGATAGAATCGAACCTTTGAGCCGCCCCACTTTTGACAAGACGTATAAGGAGATGAAGATTGGAATTTTCCATCCACGAAAGGATCAGTGTGACCTGTGTTGTGGTTGGAAAGCGAAAAACATTCCAGACAATGTGTACGAGCGTCATTGCTTTCTTAAGCAACGTGCTAGAGACGAAAAAAATATGGACAAACTTAGGGGAATCAATGGTAATTATCATGTAATCACCTGTGATCTAATGGCTGTGCAAGTAGTTCCTCACTTACTAGCAAGTGCAGCTTACTATAAATTGAAGCTCCACGTCCATAACTATACAGTTTTCAACCTGGTAACACGCGACGTGAAATGCTACTGGTGGGATGAAACATGCTCTTATCTCGAAGCTTCCTCGTTCGCTTCGTGTCTCATAGATTAACTGGAAGAACTGGTGACGGAAAGTAAAAAAAACATTGTGATTTTCTCTGATGGTTGCACTTCACAAAATCGCAACGCCGTCCTCTCAAACGCCTTGCTGCACTTTAGCATCAAACATGGAATAATGATAGTACAGAAATATCTTGAAAAAGGCCATACCCAGATGGAGGTGGACAGTGCTCATGGTCACATTGAAGAGAAAATCAACCCATCTGAGATTAATATCCCCAGTCAGTACCTACTGAGCTCATTCGAAGCCAGGAAACACCCCTTCCCATATCGAGCAGTCTATTTAACTCACCACTTTTTTAATAACTACGGGGATGCATCTAGTATGATCTACCCATCAATTCGTCCAGGAAACCAGAAAGATGACCCAGTCGTAACTGACCTTCGCTGGCTGCAGTATGAACCATCAGGGGTGATAAAATACAAAACAGACTTTGATGGTGAATTGCAAGTACTACCCAGGAGACCCAGCACAGTGAGAATACTCGACTTTCCTAAGCTGTTCAAAGAAATAAGACCCATAACGTTGGACTAATACAATGATCTCCAGTCTCTGAAACAGTCGATTCCTCCTGACTGTCATGCATTCTATGACATGCTTCCTCATAAGGGCAACAGTGTAAGGAATGAAAAACGAAAGCAGGGACTGAAACGAAAAAGAAATAATGAACAATGAATGTTCGGTTCAATTTTGTGATACCTATAGGAGCTGTGACTTATTTCTATTAGCTAAGTTAAGACGCCAATAGAGTTAGTGATTTTATTGCAACCATTCCTACTGCTTTTATTTGTAGGTACTAAGTCATACTTTTTCTACTCAACATCCCCATAGGGTGTTAGTGATTTTATTACAACCTTTCCTACTACTTTTATTTGAAGGTACTAACTAAGTCAAACTTTTTCTACGATGTTTTTTTACTAGGTAGTTACTGATAACTTGAAGGGCTGTGAGTTTTTTTTTAATTGCCCAAGTCAACCTATCTATTCGTTCGTGTTAAAAGACTGATTTTAAAGACAACTTGAAGACTGATTGTGATAATGTATACAACTTGAAGACTGATTGTGATAATGTATACAACTTGAAGACTGATTGTGATAATTTATACAGTTTGTTACCCAGTAACTTCTACTTTCTACTTGGTTCTCGTTTGTTAAATAAATTTTTTCTTCTATTGAGATGAGTACCTGTTATAATTGAATAATTACTGTTACTTCCCATTATCTTCTTCAACTCCATGGTAAGAACAAAATTTTGAGTGAGAAGTAGGTACCTACTAAATTCTCCACTTCCACAGATGATTTACGGTTCCTATCAATCAATGAATCGATAAACATAAATAATAATCATTTTTCATTAATTATTGTCCTGACAAATTTTGTTCCCTTGTAATTACCCCTTGCAGTATCCCCGACAACATGACGTATCAAGGAGAACTTTAGGCCAACATGTCCTATCTCAGCGTTTTTTTGAATGTTAATGTTTTCATTGTATTTTCTGTTACAAACTGTTCCATAACATTGATTCAAGTTTTATCCAAGTGCTAATTGCAAGGTTGGTGTACTTTTAAGACTGAAAAACAGTTTTTTGCCTCTCCTGAAAAGTTGAGATAAATGAGATACGACATGTTGCACTTTAAGCGTCGAATTAGTGAACTATCGTAAGTACTACTACATTATATACATTTTTTGACTAAAATTCTGTTCAAAATTATAAATTTACCTATTTATAGCCTTTTAGTGACTCTTTTTATAACATATATATGAGAAAACTTAACTTTCATTAATATTTGCTTAAAAATCTATAAAAACTGCAAAAAATCTAAGAATAAAAAAAAAAAAAAACGGACGGTAGACCTACGGTTCTACAGTCAGATCATTTTAACGATTAATTTTACACATTATTAGTGCATTATGGTTACTTAGCAATATTAGTTTATAACTGAGCATAATAAATCAGCTTTCCTTGATATAACACAGGCTTAGGGATTATGAGATGCTGTCATAAAATGAGAGCATTCCAAAAAGTGGCTAACGATTTTCCTGCTATGAAAACTAAGGGAGTTTCCCTAGTAACCCATTAGTTGTACGTGAAAATGTTGATTCGCCTCCAATGGACGGGGTCAGTTCGCGCGAAGAGGCAAAGGGAGCGAACTAGGCGATTTCGCCTCTTCGCGCGAAATCGCGTTCACTGGACTGCCAGCCTAACAGCTCTTCTACTCCGATCTTTCTGGTCCGCTTCCAAATCTTCTTCACTTTGTTCGTTAACAGATGCCACTCTGAACCACGTTTGTCATCGTCACTTGCAGCTTCTGTTTCAATAGGTGGGATGTTTTCTGTAAATTCTAAATCCATAAAGTCTTCTTGTTCTGTAAGTAGTTTGTGCTGTTAAATTTTCAGTGGTGAATTTCAAGTCGGGATCGGCGTTTCCAATTGTTTCAAAAATAGTGTTTAATAATATGACATCCCGATTTATTTCTACCGTGTTCAATGTTGGTACACAAATTCGATATGCTTTAAACATATTGGAATATCCAACAAATATTCCGGGCACTGTTTTTGATTCAAATTTATTACAGCCTGGCCTTTTCCTCAATACATGCGCTTTCGCTCCAAATATGTGCTTTGTGTCCAAATATGTGTGTGTGTGTGTGTGTTTTACTGACGGCATTTTCCCTCCCCCATCTTTGGTAAGGAATTTCTCCATTGATTGCACTGCAGGGTAGACGGTTACACAAATAATTTGCCGTGTTAATGGCCTCCGTCCAAAACTTCAACGGTAACTTTGAAAAGGTCTCGGCTTTCCTACGAGAGTTCTATTCTTCCTCTGCCATCCCGTTTTGTTGAGGTGTGTATTTTGTTGACAATTTTCTCTGGATTCCGTTGGCCTTTAAAAATTCATTAAATTCTTTATTGCAGTATTCTGCTACTTCATGGTCCGTTTGCAAATATTTGATTTTCTTCCCAGTGTTTATTTCAACTTTACTTTTATATTTTTGAAAATACTTCATTCTTCTGCTTAAGAAAATACACTTCAGAATATCGTGAATGCTAATCGATAAATGTAACTTAGTATCTTGCTCTTGCGTCAGAATTTATTCGAACTGGTCCAAATGCATCTGAGTGTACAATTTCGAGTAACTCAGTATTTCTAGGCCCTTCTCGTTTAGGAAATTGTGCCCTTGTCATCTTCCCCTGAATACAAACTTCACATTCAGGAATACCACTTGATGCTTCAAAATTGAGTCCTTGAAGCAAGCCCACACTATTTGCATTTCTCAGATCTTTTAAATTAACGTGTCCAAGTCTTCGATGCCACTCTATAATGCGTGGAATGGTTACTGCGTTGGCCATTTCTTCAGCAGCTTCAGGACACACGTAGCACCATGTGCGGGCCATTTCTTCTCTTTGCTTCAATTACAATGTTTCTATCTTGATCTGCAACAGTCGCTTTATTCTTCCTAAATAATACAGTATATATCCTCTATCTGTAATTTTTTCTACGGACAGTAAATTAGTTGACAATGTTGGAACTAGCAATGTTTCTACCAAATTTATTGAGTTTTCTTTGTTTATTTTAACTTTCACGTCTCCAACTGCCTTAACAGAGGCTGTTTGGCTATTCGCTGCCAATTTCAGTTGTTTAACATTTCTATTTTCATTAATTTTTACAAATGCAGTCTTACTTGCGCACTTGTGACTAGAGCACCCACTATACTGTTGTTAAGTTTTCATTTTCACCCGAAGTTAAGGATTGTTTAATTTTAAATGTTGATTTAAAATTCAAAAAAATGTTGATTCAAGGCCGTTATTTTTAAATTTTGGGCAATCACATATCTTATGACCAATTTCTTTGCATTTGTGACATTTAAATTTGAACTCTGAATTCGAATTTTTACCCAGATCGTTTCTTTTCATGTAATTTTTGCTTTTCTTTAAAATTTTTGTTGCCAAATTTGTAATTAAGTAAAGTGCTCCTTCTTGCTCAAATTTTGATGAACTAGATCCTCGAGTGTAAGAATCAAATTGGACGGCACGGGATCTTAAATACTTAATATATAATTCACGAAACTTCGAACACGATACACACCAAACTATATTTTCTTGAACTACAACTCAACTAACAATTCAGGGAACGTGGTTGCCAATAGAAACAAATAACAATGGATGCAACTCAACATAACTGTCCAATTTCGAATCCAATTTACCTATTGGTCTCCAATTCTCAACATCCTCCCACCTGTTGTGAAACTCATCGAATTTCACAACACATCTCGAAATTCAAAACTAAATTCAAGTCAAACAATTCAAAAATTAACTTTCACAAAATTTCACAAGTCAAGCATTTCTTTCTTCTTAACCACTCGTCCGCTCCGCGTAATCGTCTGGGCCTCTTCCTCATCTGAGTCAGACGTGCCCGCCTCTTCTTCTTCTTGAATGACTTGATCCAGAGTTGCATTCTAAGACGCAACTTTGACACTGTTTGACTCCCTTTATCAGTGTTTTCCCCACATTTGTCATCTCTGCCACTGCGAGTGTCACCCTCCTCTCGCTTCCTCTGTTTATCTTCTCGCTGAGGGCACTGACTGACTTTCCTTTTTTCTGCTTGTTTCCCGGCGTTGCTTCCAACAGGTTTATTAGCAACAGCTTCCACAGATATGAGCCTTCCTTGACATGCTGTCAAGTTGAGGCCTTTGGTACGGGCTTGGACATCTTCTGCAGTGGCCATCGTTACAAAACCATAACACCGAGCTCCAGGCATTTTCGCATTGGTCACAACTTTGGCTGCAACAACCTTACCGAATTTTGAAAATATGTGTTTCAGATACTGTGCTCGGGTCGCAGCAGCCAACCCGCTTACCCACAAGTTAGGGTAGTTACTCTTCTCTTTGTCATCGGTTGAGTTGTCTGGGGTGATACGTCTGGCATCGTTCTTCCTCGTGTCTTGCTTCATGCTTCCTCTTTCACTCCTTTCTGCGCTCGTATCTTTGTGTTTGTCGACTAAATCATCCTCTCTAGCTATTAAATTCTCTTTGTCTCCACCGATGGTCAGATGAATTGATTCCTCAGTGTCCATTCCATAAACATCACTTTGGTTTTTCAACTCAATTGCCTCATCATCATCCATCTCCTTACAGTCATCACCCACTATATCTTCCATGTCTTTGTCTGCCAACAAAACCTCAAGCTCATCACTTTCTTCTACTTCTTCCTCATCACCTGCTCCTTCTCTTTGCGTCTGCCAAAAGGCGATCCGATTCTTGATTTCGCCTCCAAACTTTCTGATTTCAGGTCGTTTCAACTTTAGCAAATGATGAAATGGCGATGGAGTTGGTGCTCTTGCAGCAATTTCAAACGTAGGAGTTCTCAGCTTCTCTAATTTGACTGAAATTCGCTCTCTTAGCAAGCTAAACGTCCATTCATACTCACCACACTTGTCAAGCTCGTCTTCTAAAGCCTTTTCGTAATCCTCACCTTCTGAAATTATAATTGAAGAAATTCTCTCATCAGCGCTCTGGAGTTGAGAATAACGCCTTGTCAAAAGGTCCAGTCGGGCTCTGAGCTCTGCCTCTGTCGCATCTCCTTTCAGGATTTCCTTAATATTATTCGCTTCCTTAGTGAATACGGTGCGATAAACCGCTCTTGTTTTCAAATCCATGCTGATATAGCTCTGGTAGCACAACTCTTGAATTTCGTGTCCGAAAGAATTCCCGAATGTCCTGTCACGGTCGCCACAAATGTAAGAATCAAATCGGACGGCACGGGATCTTAAATACTTAATATATAAATTCACGAAACTTCGAACACGATACACACCAAACTATATTTTCTTGAACTACAACTCAACTAACAATTCAGGGAACGCGGTTGCCAATAGAAACAAATAACAATGGATGCAACTCAACATAACTGTCCAATTTCGAATCCAATTTACCTATTGGTCTCCAATTCTCAACATCGAGCTTGTTCTTCTTCCAATACTTTTACCCTAATTTCTTCAGTAGATGACAATGTATCACGCGTTTCAATTGCTACGCGAAATGTCTCATAGTTTGAAGGTAGACTATACAAAATCATCACAGCTTACAAATCATCAGGGATAACTATTGATAATTCTCGTTATTGATCTACTGTTTCCATAAATGTATTCAAATTATTTCTCACATCAATGTTCTCTTTCATTCTTAACAGAATTAGGCGTTTTAATAATGTAGCTTTACGAGCAGGTCCTGAACTCCTATGGACTTTTTCAAGCTTGTTCCAAATTTGTTTGGAAGTTTCATAGCTTTTAATCTGACTTAGTTCACTAGGAGATATTACTGTAGTATTGCGATAATGACTCGGAACTTTTGGTATTGTTATTTTATAATAATATTTATTTCGTACCTATTCGGTAAACATTAAACTTGATAATGCTATCATAATATTTTGGTTCATGCATGTGAGTAATATCAATATGATAAATCACATGTTGATCCAACTAAATCTCTATCTATACTATTTATAAGAATGAAACTCCGTCTGTCTGTCTGTTTGTCCATGCTATGCACGGCTGAGTGGGGGGAGTCTACGAGTGGGGGGATCTTCTTGGGATTTTCCGATAGGGTGTATAAGCGAATTTAAAATTTTCTAATCCCAGCCGAACCATGGGCCGTAGGGCGGGAGGGGGGTCGAAGTAAGAATTAATGTGCGCTTTTTGGACTTCCCCGCTTCCCCTACCCCTCTAAACGGCCGTTGAAAATTCGGGAAAAATATCGGTTTCGTAGGTTTTCCTGCGAGGAAGACGACGGCGCGATCAAATCACGAAAAAAGTATCGGGAAATGCGTCAAAAAAATGCGAGAGTACGGACCCGTTTTTCTCGAAAAGTCCGACGAAAAACTACGTTTTTTCCGATTAAAATATACCCCATAAAGGTACGTTTTTCGGAACGGTTTTCGCGGGCGAAATACAGCTTTGATCCCGCCGAATCTGAATCCGAAATCGGATATCGAAAAAAGTGACGGGAAGTAGGTCAAATTGCGAGCAGAAGCGTTTAATATGACATTTTTAATCGAGCCGGGCCGCCCGTTTCACAACGTTGCTTACCAGAAGGGACTCAATGACTCACAGGGGCGTTCCCATTTGCACTTCTACGCAATACCTTGCAGAGGCGAGCAGGTACACATACGTACCTTGCGAGTTGAAGGGACTCGAAGTTTGCTCTTGGCCTCTTGCGAACTATTCATAACGGTCGCTAATGATGCCCTAACACCCTTTGGGGTTCCAAATCCCAAGCGGTGCAAATTCGTAGGTAGTTTTAGCTATTCACATGTCGGAATATGCAGCAATGCCTTGCGAGCGAAGCAAGCAACATCCCCAAATAAAATTTTTGTGGTTCCACGTAGTTTTATATGATTTATTTTGTTAGTAAGAATTTCCAACAGAAAAAAACGTCTGCCAAGTTGGGTGGGCAGTATAACTTCCTCGAGCGAGCAAAGCGAGCGGCATCCCCTACAGAAGTTAAACCTACCCTTAGAGATCTACCGTTTGCGAGCGATGCGAGCAACATCCCCTACATGCCATACTTTGCGAGCGAAGTGAGCAAAATTTCCAACATGCCACACTTTGCGAGCGAAGCGAGCAATTTAATGGGGGGTCCGGGGGGCTTGCCCCCCGGCTGGACGTGGAGGCGAGCGAAGCGAGCCGGAGCGGCTAGTTATTTATAAGAATGAAACTCCGTCTGTCTGTTTGTTTGTCGTGTCTATGCACGGCCAAACGGCTGAGTGGGTCGGATCTACGAGTGGGGGGATCTTCTTGGGATTTTCCAAAAGTGGGAGCGAGCGAATTTAAAATTTTCTAATCCCAGCCGAACCATGGGCCGTAGGGCGGGAGGGGGGTCGAAGTTCCGGTTAATGTGCGCTTTTTCCACTTCCCCGCTTCCCCTACCCCTCTAAACGGCCGTTGACAATTCCGGAAATATACGGGTTTCGTAGGTTTTCCTACGAGGAAGGACCCGTTTTCTCGAAAAGTCCGCCAAAAAACTTGTTTTTTTCCGATTAAAATATACCCCATAAAGGTACGTTTTTCGGAACGGTTTTCGTGGGCGAAATACAGCTTTGGGTCCGCCGAATCTGAATCCGAAATCGGATATCGAAAAAAGTGACGGGCAGTCGGTCAAATTGCGAGCGGAAGCGAGGGGAACCGTTTAATATGAGAAATTAATCGACCCGGGCGCCCGTTTCACAATGGTTCGACGCACTTAGCCTACGCAGTTAAGTCTTGAAGGGAGTCGATGACTCATTTCAACGTAATAAATACCGGATTTTTCCTACACAGGTATACCTTGCGAGCGAAGCGAGCAACATCCCCAAATAAACTTTTTTGTGGTTCCACGTAGTTTTATAAGATTTAATTTGTTTGTAAGAATTTCCAACAGAAAAAAACGTCTGCCAAGTTGGGTGGGCAGTATAACTTCCTCAAGCGAGCAAAGCGAGCAGCATCCCCTACAGAAGTTAAACCTACCCTTAGAGATCTATAATAAATAAACTTGAGTGAGTGCATTTCTTCACTCCCCCTCACGAACGATATTTCTCAAGTCCGAGTTGCTGTCTGAAGTATTCCAGTTTGGATGCGACGACGGCTTTGGTAAAGATGTCGGCTGGCATTTCTTCTGTTCGGCAATAGGTAATTTTCACATCGCCTTTTGCAGTGCTTCTCGAATAAAGTGCTCCTTTCGATATGCTTCGACTCGGAATTCACTATTGGATTCATTGACCAGCTCTGGGCTGCTTGATTATCATGTTTCAGTTCTATGATGCTGTGATGAACTCCAATGTCGTTGGCCAAGATTTTTAGGTGAATTGCTTTTTTCGTAGCTTCTCTGAGCGCCATATACTCACTCTCTGCTGTAGATTGGGCTACGGTTCGCTGTTTTCGAGATTCCCAGCTTATCACTGATACGGCGAATGTGAAACAATATCCTATATAGGATCGGCCATCTACACAGTTTCCCTAGTTTGCATCTGTATAACCTATGATGGGCTGACTGGTTTTCTTGAATTCTAAACTTATGCTTTTCGTGCCCTGGAGGTACCTCAATACATGCTTCGCAGGCTGCCAGTGCTGTTTTCCACAACATGCATTCAATTGTGATAAGTAGCTGATGGCGTATGATATGTCCGGTCGTGTTGCCGTTGCAAGATACATCAATGATCCCATTAATGCTGATATGGAACATCAGTCAACTCTTTTGATGTTGCCTTTCCTAATTTGAGTCCTGGTTCCAAGGGTGTTCGAACTGGTTTACATTGTTCCATGTTAAATTTTTTTAATATTTTCTCTACGTATTTTTGTTGGGTCATTTTTACTGAATTTTTGGTTTTAGAGAATTCTATTCCTAAACAGTAATTTAATTGTCCTAAATCTCGAATAGCAAAACATTTCATTAATTCTTGTTTGATTTTTTTTTTTTTTAGTTGATATTTACTTGATGAAGCTAGGATCAGATCGTCAACATACACAGCGAGAAGTGTCCTCACTCCCCCTTTCTCGATTGTGTACATACAGGGATCGGCAAATGACGGCTTGAAACCAAGTTCTTTATATCTTGAGTCCAGTTTTTCAAACCATTTCCTGCCTGCCTGTTTTAGACCGTATATTGATATTTTAAGCTGACATACTTTTTCTTCTGGTCCTTTCAAGTCTTCGAGCATTTTTTTAGTTTTTGAAAACATTTCTTGGTTGTCCGTTTCTTCTTGAAGAATTTCTTGAAGATATTTTTCTAGGTCTTTCGATTTTTTTCATAAATATTTCCTCGTCTATATCTCCATTCAGATGGGCTGTAGAAACATCAAGCTGGCATGTTTCTAAGTTCTCTTCTGCTGCAATTCCCATGAGAAAACGAATTGATTTCAATTTAACAACAGGTGAATATGTCTCCGAAAAATCTATTCCAGGTCGTTGGGTAAAACCTTGAGCAACCAGTTGGGCTTTTCTTCTATCCAGAGTTCCATCTGCGTTGAGTTTTTCCTTCAGGATCATGTGGTATCCGATTGGTTTATTTTCTTTTGTTCTCTTCGTGACTGTCCATGTTTCATTTTTTATATGTGCTTCGATTTCATTGTTGATCGCCTCTCTCCAGGCATCTTCATTTTCGTCGTAGTCATAAATTTCCTTCACAGTAGTATGTCATATCATAATCCTGCATTCGTTTCGGCGGTACTATCTTCGTACCATACCTAGTTGTTGATACTGTCGGAGTTTCTTGAAATGTTTCAATTGCATGTTCTATATTTGTTTCTAATGTCTGTTCTACGTTATCGCTTACCTCGACTGCTTCTGTTTCCACCTGGAGACTCACGTTTTCATTTTCGTTTCCCATCCGTTGGATTTCCGGAATTTGATTGGGTACAGCTGCTTGGGTATCAAGATTTGTGCGATATATCAACTCAATGGCTCTCGAATCGGGTGAAGACTGTAGAGCTTCGTCAGAGTTGTACATTTCAGAGTATGTTTCCAAGATTTTTACATCCCTGGAAATGATTATTTTATTTAGAGAAGGTACTCAAATTCGGTATGCTTTTGAGATTGTAGAATATCCCATGAATATCCCCTCATCAGCCCGAGGATCCAATTTTCCTCTTTTCATAGTTTTGTTCAGGAAATATGCTTTAGCACCGAACAAGTGTAAGTGTCGTGCTGTTGTTGTACGACCTACCCATAATTGAAATGGTGTGGTGCCATTTAATGATCTAGATGGACAACGGTTCAGTATATAATTCGCTGTATTTATGGCTTCTGCCCAAAATTTAGTCGGTAACTTAGCTTCTAATAATAAACATCTAGCTTTGTCCATAATTGACCTATTTTTTCTTTCGGCAAATCCATTTTGTTGTGGTGTATACGGTGCCGATAATCTTCTCTGTTTGCCACATTCTTTCAGATAACGATCGAATTTTTCATTGCAGTATTCACCCCTTCCATTGTCGCTTTGAAGGTATTTTATTTTGTGTCCAGTACCTTTTTCTACCTCATTCCTATAATTTTTGAATGTTTCCAGAACTTCATTCTTATGTTTAATAAAAAATAATTTAGTGTACCTCGAGTATTCGTCGGTGAAGCTGACATAATACCTCGCTCCTCCTGGTGAAGGTGTTGAGTATGGTTCCCAAACATCTGAGTGGACGATTCCAAGCAGTCCCACAACCTTTTGAGTCGATTTGGCTGGAAAAGGTAGACGAGTCATCTTGCCCCTGATGCAAATCTCGCAGTTTCCGAGCTTTTCTTTTGGATTGAAGTCTAGGCCGGTGATAGTTTTTCCTTTCAGGGCGTTTTTGAGATCGGTCTCGTTGAGATGCCCCAATTTTCTGTGCCATAAATTCATACTAGAGGACAGAAAACATGTTTCAGATTTATGTTTGGGTTTTATGTAGTACAGTCCGTTTGACCTCTTTGCCTCTAAGACTATAATATCCCCATCACTGTTTTTTATTTCAGGAGATTTTTGTTTGAATAGAACTTCATATCCTCGATCGGTTATTTTTCCTACTGACATTAAATTTGTAGCAAGATCAGGTACATATTGAGTATCTACGAGGTTGATAACATTATTTTTTCCTAGTGAGAGTTTCACTTTCCCCCATCCTTCGATTGAAGCTGAATGATTTTTGGAGGCTAATTGTAATGAATTCTTTGAATTTTCGTGTAGTTCTACGAATTGTGATTTTGAAGAACAAAGGTGCGACGTGCGTCCACTATCTAAACACCAGTCTTGTTTGGATTTATATTCATTATTTGAATTTGACGAAAGACATATTGCATTAGCGAAGAAGGTTTTTTCAGATTTCTTTTCAAACTGCTTCGATTTATTTTTGTGCCAACTATCATTTGCGTAATGTCCAAATTTGTTGCATATATTACATTTATTTTTCTCGTGTTGCTTATCCTTATTTTCAGAACCTTGAAAATTTTTGTTTTTATTGTTAAATTTCTTATATTTACCCATAAATGCCTCTTCTGTGGAGCATGTGGTGTGTTTTCGAGCCTCATGTTCTTCCAGAATTTTAATTTTTAAATTTCCGGGAGAAGGTAGATCATCACGTGACTCAATAGCTACGCGAAAATTTTCAAATGTATGAGGTAAAGAGTACAATAACATTATGCTAAGGAGATTATAATTTATTTCTATATCCATTTCAGCCAACTTATCTACTGTATCGCTGAATTTATTTAGGTGATCCCTAATGTTGTCTGTATCTCTCATTTTATGTAAGATCAGTGTTTTTAATAGTGTTGCTTTTTTGGCTGGACCTTTACTATGGAAGATTCCTCCTAGTACATCCCAAATGTCCTTGGAATATTTGCAGCTTTTTACATGACGTAATTCGCTTGGTGAAATTAACAACAAAAGTTCTGGCTTAGCTTGTAAATCTTGTTCTAACCATTTTCCGAGCTCACCATTTTTCTCTAATGGATCAGGCTTCGCGCAATCGCATGAGACATATGTCCAGAACCCAGCTCTCGTGAGCAAGGCTTGAGCCTGGATTTTCCACGTGTCGTAGTTTTCTGACGTCAATATTTCTATTTTGTGAATAGACGTGTTTAATTTCACTTACGTTACTTGCTCCTATGGGAGATCGAATTTAGTTATTTTTCTTCTTCAGATTTACTCACGATTCCACAGAATATGCTGGCGCCCAAAACCTGTAGTAATGCGATAATGACTCGGAACTTTTGGTTTTGTTATTTTATAATAATATTTATTTCGTACCTATTCGGTAAACAATAAACTTGATAATGCAATCATAACATTTTGGTTCATGCATGTGATTAATATCAATATGATAAATCACATGTTGATCCAACTAAATAATTAATAAACTTGAGTGAGTGCATTTCTTCAATTACAAGGATCAAATCTGACATAGCATTACCATCTTGTGTCTCCAATATTTTCGCCTGATTTTCAGGATCACCCACAAATATGCTAGGCTTAGGATCACTACCATTTACGTACCCCCACAATCCATTCTTGCTCAGAATAGCCCTAGCTTGCGTTCTCCAAGAATCATCTTTGTCTCTTTTTTACGGTTCTATCCGATAACTTGCACTCATTTTTTCTTCACTGAACTTCTTTCTTCTCATCAATACCAACCCATAACCTCTAATAAATACGTACCTACCTAGATAATCTAACCTAATACACAGATAATCTTGATTCTCTTTATCTAACAGAGCTATACACAGTTTTACAATATTATTGAAAGAAGCATATATTATTGTGAATATCTAAATTATTATAACTGCGGGGAGATTTGAGGTTGTTGTGTTCACAAGGATACAATGTGATTGATGAGTAGGTACACAATCTTTTAATAATGCCAATATTGGCATCATGACAGCTGATATTTACAAGGCAATTTGTATGTATTCCAATATTACTAATAGAGAGTTTTTGTATTTCTCGTTTTAGTATTTCTCGTAAACACGAAAACAAGCTGTTAGCGCGAGCATGATGAATGCTAACCTTTTTGCATCGATTTCTCGTAGCGTTTTCGTAAGCCCGAGAAGAAGAGAACTCTTACAGAGACGTCAACGTGACTCTTGTAGTGAATCACTGCTGAAAACTCAATTGTCACAGTAGACAATTTCCAAAATATAACATGAATTAAGAAACAACGACCACCTCTACATCATATGAAAACGATTCTGCCGTGAAGAACACGAATCTTTAAAACGCGTAAAATGAACCTTGAAACGAAATCTTGAAACTGAAATGAACCTTGAAAATGTTAAAGTGAAACCTTCGATAAAACTTCGAAAACTAGAACAAAAGCCGCTAATGGCCTTTTTGGTTGAGGTGCGGGGAAAAAACACGAAAGAAAGACAAATACAAAGGTTAAACCAACAACAATAGACGGCAAGGGGAAAATTCAGGCGAATTTGACGGGTGTGTATGTGTATCCATGCCAACTGCATGATAGTTGCTAAGTTATTCTAGAGTGTTATCCTAGAGGAAGGTCAAGTTTTCGTCTCGTAATTACGATTCCGAAAAAGCTGAGCACGAGTAAAGCTGACTCTTCCTGTTCCGAAAAGCGTTTCCACGTTACGAAAACCTCTTCTCGTTTCGGAAAGGCCATATTCGTATACGAGAAAATGAATACGAGAAGTACAAAAACTCTCTACTATCTAGCGATCTTTGATGGAATTAAGAGGTTGAGGCTCTTCAATAGATTCGCTAGCAGCGCATTAGAAATCACGCTTAGAAATTCGAAGGTGTTTTTCGATATTCGATAAACGAACCGTTTAACGTACAGCACTGCGAATGGTTTTAATCAATTCCTTGGGATCATATTCATCATTGACAAGCAAACAATCAATACTGTTACCCTGAAAGTTTTTGAAATCTCGATTTTTGAATGCTTAGGCCTTTAATGCCACAAATTGTTACCGAGCCTCCAGGACCATCTGGACCCCAAATGCGATTTTTAACGCAAGTTTCATGAAGTTTGGTTAATTAATTTCGTAGAAAAGCCGCGGACGGTGGACGGACGGATTTTTTTAAATTCGATTTTAGGATTCTACAGACACATCTTGAAACGTAAACCAAAAAACTTTCAGGAGGGGTTTAAACATTTTTTTTTTCTTGGTCGATTAGTCCGGTAGTTTATTGAAAATAATAATCCAAAATCACTAAAAATTACGGCTAAAGTTGTTGAATTTATATTTTTGTTAGCACAATTTTAGTCTAAAGACGTTTAAATCAACATTTGAAAAGTTATAAGTAGGTACAAAAAATTATACTGGAAAATGAACTTAAAGTTCATTAAAACTAGCAAAAAAATCTATAAAAATGAATTAAAAAACTAGAAATCTGAAGAAAAAAAAAACTGAATCCTTGAATATTACATATTGGAATGAGTTTTTTTTTTTAAAGGGGTGTTGTGCTTTATTGTAGTGTAATAAACATGTACTCATGTGGTATGAGTTTGAATAAAATTTGTATCAAAATGTACGACTTTTACAAAACTATTTCAGCGTCCTTTGTGCAATGTAAAAAGTGTTTATACATATCACTTTTCACTGGTCGTAATAGTTCAGGCAAATCTTGATTATTTTCAAACAATCGAAATGAACGTTGTTCCTCATCATATAGTGGACAAATAGAAAGGATGTGCTTCACGTCTTCAGTTACTTCTTCACAAAACTCGCAGTTCTCGGTGACGGCTAGTTCGAGTAAGAAAAGGCTCCTGTTTATTCGTGTCCAGTCCTTTCCAATGAGCTGCACCAGATTTCTTCTGGGCTAATTTGGAGTTGAGCAGTTTAGGTTTAATTGTGACCTTATGCGTCACCTGGTAGTGGTAAAACCCTTTGTAGGAAGGCTCCCGATCATACAATAGTTGCCACTCCACTATCAAGAGTGTTTTACAAGCCAGCATAGCATCAGGCAGGGGTATTGGGTAGGACAAGGGGTCATTAGGCAGCTTATAACCCAGCCTAGCTACTGCATCAGCTATATCATTGCCCAAAATATCAATGAGGGAGGGGATTCATTGTATTGTTTAGGGCATCTGGATTTCCTGATCATGGCAGCTATTTCGTAATTTGAATAGTTTCGTGCGTTGCCCCTGTGCATGGTTGCAAGCATGAGACAGGCTGTTTTGGAGTTGGTCTATCCTCTTAAATAGTGATTATGTTGTATAATCAATCCTCGGATACTTTTTGTAACCCCGATACTGTGGTGAGCTGTATTTTTTTTTTTTTGCTATTTAATTGGTAGTTAAAGATTTCTTTGAACTCAAAGTCCTCAAATTTCAAAACTACCTATGTACATAACATGATATAAAACGCTGCATGGCTGGATTTAAAAAAAATCGATACACCTAAACAATCAGTTGCAACTAATAGGCACTTACTTCTTGTTCTTGCGATGTTCCTCATATTTTATTCGATCGGGAACTATTGCAACGATGTCTTGTTCTGAAAAGGATAAACAAAGTTTTTTTATTGCGCAAAAATAAGGAAAAATAAGGAAAAATGATAATAATAATAATATAATAATACCCCGTAGGGGGGGACCCTTCAGGTCCTACAGGGTTGGCGTCCCTGCGGCCTCGAGCTAGCGTTGGTTCACCCTTGGTGATAGGCCTAGAAGTTGATCCAACGTGCCCTCCATGTTTGTTTGTCTGATCTTCTGGCATCAGGAAACAAACGTGTTGGGTCTAATACTCATCCCTCCCTCTCCTTTCCTTTTTCCTGATCTCCTTTCAGTATTCCCAACACGGTCCTCACACAAACACATGTCACAACACAAAACACTCACACTACACACAGTGGCGAGGCTTGTGCTACAACCTCTGGTGGCCCTCGTAATGTGGGGGAGGGAGCAGCAGGTTCGGTACTCCTGCCGGCGGTGGTAGCTGTGGGTCCCGATGCCGCCTCGCCAGCGGTCCGTGGGCTGACCCAAGTAACGTTCGAAAAATCCCCCATGTCTTGTAGTACCGGTTGGCAGCCGGATCGGGATGTTGCAGGACATGTGGGGGCCCCCCTCTTGACCCACAACGGACCAGCGAAGAGGCTATAATCAATATGCCGGTGGAGGTAGCATTGGCCCCGATGTCGTAAGCGACACCACTGTACACTACACTTAACAAAATACACTCAGACACACACACACGTACACACCTTTCCCCCCAAAACACCATGAAAATGTCCAATACAATTATTGTGGGTACCAAAAGTGCCAAACGCGACTCCCCCGGGGCTCCCACCCCAGCTGCGGAGGTCTCCACTCCGCCTCCCCCAGCTCCCCCTTCCCCTCAAATGCCTTCCCTTGTGGAGGCAACCAAGAATGACGAGGTTCCCCTCGCCATGAATACAGAGACTAAGGCCTCTGTTGTCAATTCTGACAAAACAGTGTCTCCAGCAGTGGAGGCAACCAAGAATGGTCTTCTCACCATGAATACAGGGAAATCTAACCCTGTTATTGCTACTTTCCCATTGGAAGGTGCAAAAGATGAAATTCCTTTAAACACTGAAAAAGGAATCCCAAATTGTTCAGTCCCCAATAGTGGAACCCCCACTAAACAATCAGATGCTGTTGTGAAGCCTCTGAGCTCACCAAAGAAACAGCATGAGCAAGACCAAATACCTAAAGTGACGAGAAACTTCTTTGATATTTTCAAAAAGAATGGATTTCCACGTTTTTGCACGGTCGAGATTAAGGAGGATGGTTTTAAAATCTCCAGTCCCCTAAAAATCGGAAATGCGTTGGTGCACCAGATAGGCAAACCAACTGAAATGAAAATCATTTCCAACTCCAAGGTTCACGTTAAAGTAGCCTCGGAGGAACAGGGATTAAGACTCGGAAAAATAGTAAAGTTGGGAGAGACTGAAGTCACAGTCACTCTTAACCAGAAACTCAACACTTCACAGGGCACGATCCGTTGCCAATACCTTCGATCGTGCTCTGCTGACGAGATCCTCGAGAGTCTCAAAGAGGATTCAGTCATTGAAGTCATCCCTCTTCAACGTGGTAGGCGCATCAAGGGGTCATCTGACACCTTTTTGCTCACATTTGCGTTACAAACTCCACCCAAGACTGTGTCACCTGGTCCCTTGCTTTGTGACCTGCAGGTAAGGCCTTTTATGCCCCCAAAAATGCGATGCTACAAATGCCTCAAATTTGGGCATACTAGCCGCAGATGCAAGGCTGATCATGAAATGTGCGCCTGTGGTCTTCCACGACACAATAAGGCAGATACACCATGCTCAAAGCCCCCAAAGTGTGCCAATTGCAATGGCCTGCACGGAGCACTCTCTAAGGAGTGCCCAATCTTTAAAAAAGAAGTTGCCATTCAATCCATTATGGAAACTGAAAAAGTCCCCTATCCAGTGGCCCGAAGAATGTGCAATGATTCTATTTCCAACAAGGGCCCAAGACCGGCTAATCAATTCCCCCCCAGCCATCAAGGCTGCCCCACTCCCCTCCCCCCCATCAACCACCATTACCACCCTCCCCCAACAATCCCCCTCCCCCACACTGAAGCCATCCTCCAAACCCCCAGGTCAACATAGGGGGATGGCTCTGAGAAATATTTGAAGGAAGCTAGTAAGGTCCTCACACAAAAATTCCGGACGAGGCGACAAATTACGTCGGCCTCCTCCTCCCCTAACTCCTCTGGCTCCGAAATGGAGCTCGACCAGGATCCAGCCAGTGGTAGCTGGACCCAGGTTAGAAAGAGGAAAGATGCGCGATCGGGGTCTGCATCACCACCCCCTCAGGCCCCTCCTAAGAAAAAGAAGGGCTGGCCAAAGGGCAAGCCCAGAAAGCAGCAATGACTGCCTCATTGTTCTCTCTAAATCATTTATAGATACTTATTATGACCACTCAACCTAATAACACCATCTCTGAGTGCTTCCTTCAATGGAATGCCAATGGCATATATGGACGACGTGATGAGCTGAGATCCCTACTAGGATCGTACTCGCCATTGGCAGTAGCATTACAAGAGACGCACCTGAAACCACTTGATGGGTTTAGTATGCGTGGCTACTCTACCCTCAGAAAAGACGTGACGCCCCAGCCCAATGGGCTCATGATCATGGTGGCGTCATGATCATGATAAGAAATAATGTACGAGTCGAGGAGTTGCCTCTCAACACAAACCTCCAGGCGGTGGCTACCAGAGTTGCAGTCCCTACCCCCCTGACTATTGTCTCCCTCTATCTTCCAGATGGAGTGTGGGACGAGGCCGCTTTTTTGGACCTCCTTTGTCAGGTTCCTAGCCCTGTGCTAATTCTAGGGGATTTTAACATTCATAACACCTTATGGGGCTGTGACAATACCACAACACAGGGAGCCACTGCTCCGAGTTAGATCTCCTCCTTCTGAACGATGGCCGTCCAACATACTTGTCGCCTATCCATGGTGCGATGTCCGCAATTGACCTTGCCATGTGCTTTCCCTCCTTGGGGGGTACATTGGCTTGGAATCCTTTGCCGGACCTTCATCACTCGGACCACTTCCCTATCAAAATTGATACAGAAAGTCGGCATTCACCTTTCACACCACTTCCTCGCTGGAAATTGGAAGAGGCTGACTGGGCTCTTTATAAGGAGCAGATGGTGCACGTCAATCTCAGTGGAAACATTGAGGATGACGTTACCAACTTCACCTCTGCTTGAAGCAGCATCAGCTGCTATCCCAAAAACTGACCACACCAAGGGATGCAATCATGTCCAACGGTGGAATCGGGAAGTGCGAGAAGCCAACAAGGCCAAACGTCAGGCATTGAATAGATTCCGCCGGAGACGTACTACTGAAAATTACGCTATATTCAAGCGAGCCAGAGCGCGTGAGCGCCGGCTTAAGCGTCAGGCCCAAGTCAGCTCCTTTCGCTCATATGAAAGTGAAATTAAGGATGGTACTCCTCCTAAAGATGTAAGGCGAAAGGTACGTGCAATGAAGGGTCTCTCGCCACCAACTATTCCATCTATCACCACACCTCTGGGTGATGTGGCTCGGGAACCGAAGCACCTTGCTGACACATTGGCTTCTCATTATGCCCATGTTTCCAGTGATGAAGCGTACCCGGATGACTTTAGGCGACACAAGGCGGAGGTTGAGATGGCGCCTCTCCCTCAGCTCGTGCCGTCGTCCATTCCCTCAATTGATATACCATTCACAATGGGTGAACTAGAGAGAGCAATGAAGAAATCAAACAAGACCTCCCCTGGGAAGGATACGATCCATTATGAAATGTTGATCAATCTCCCACAAGAGGAAAACCATACTCTCTTGAGGCTGTATAATGTATAATTCTATATACGCCTCAGGTAACTATCCTTCCTCCTGGAGGGAGGCTGTTATTGTCCCTCTGCACAAAGAGGGCAAAGACCCTTGTGAGGCTGCTAGTTACAGACCCATCTCTCTTACTTGCTGCATGAGCAAGATCCTGGAAGCTATGGTCAACTACCGCCTGGTATGGTTTCTAGAGAGCAACTGCCTCATCAGCCAATATCAGTCTGGTTTTCGCAAACACTTCTCGGTGGTTGACCAACTCTCAGCTTTCGAGAGTTGTATCCAGGACCCTTTTTTGGTCAGAGAGCACGCCATTGGTGTGTTCTTTGATCTTGCTAAAGCCTATGACACCACCTGGCGTCATAACATCTTGCAAAGGCTGCAGCAGTGGGGAGTGGGCGGGCCCATGCTGGGCTTCCTCCGCAGCTTTCGTTCCCACCAAAAATTCAGGGTGCGCCTTGGGAATGTCTTCTCCGATCTCCACCCTCAGGAGAATGGCATCCCTCAGGGCTCCGTGCTTAGTTGCACCCTGTTTATGGTCTCTATAAATAGCCTCGCTGATAACATCTCAGAGGATATTCGTCCCTTACTGTATGTGAATGACTTAACTATCCTCCTGCGAGGCGATGATCTGAGAAATGTGTGTGACACATTGCAATGTGCTATTGATACCATCGATCAAACAGCGCGGATGCGAGGTTTTAGTTTTTCACCTGCAAAAACTACCTCCATCCATTTTTGCAGAAAGCTCAAAGCACATGATGAGTATCCACTAATGATTGGTGGAGTCGCAATACCTTACTCCTCACACACGCGTTTCCTTGGACTCATAGTTGACCGCCAGCTGCGGTGGACCCAGCATATTGAGTACTTGCGGCAGGCTTCTATGCAGGGTGTACAGTTGCTCAAGGCCCTATCTAACTATAGTTGGGGCGCCCAGCAGGAAGTCCTCTTAAGGATTTTCCATGCTGTGGTGCAATCAAGAATTGATTATGGGTCTGCAATTTATGGATCAGCAAGAAAGTCCTTACTGCATAAGTTGGAACCTATATTAAACAAGGGTCTTCGTTTTGCCACTGGGGCCTTTTGAACTACCCTGACAGCCTCCCTTCAAGTGCTTGGGCAAAGTCAGCCACTAAAGATTAGGCGAAATCTGCTGACACTCCGTTATGCAGAGCGCCTTCGTAATTTCCCAGGGCACCCTCTACATACCATGGTAACTCTACCACACCTGGATTAAACATATTCCAGGCTCCAGACTCGAACTCGCCCATGGGGCATTCGTGTTCAGGAGCTCACCAGGTGGGACTGCATTGAGAGATACCCTTTGGTCCCTTTTGAAGCCCCCCCCCCCGTCCCTCCATGGACCTTGTCTGGGATGCACATTGATTTTCGATTGAGGGTTGGGGTCAAGGGCAATACACCCCCTCATATCCTCAGATGTCGTTACTCAGAGGCAATCCAGCGATATGCTGGACACACTGTCTTATTCACTGATGGCTCAAAGACGCCTGATGGTGTTGGCCTTGCTCTTTGGAGCACCGACTTCCAAGTCACTGGACGCCTACCACCAGTTGCGTCTGTGTTCACAGCAGAGCTGTGGGCAGTGACGCTGGCGGTTCGACACTGCCAGTTATCGGGAGTTGAAAATTATGTGATCTGTAGTGACTCACTGAGTACCATCGAGGCGATTAGGGACACATATTCATATGATCCCCTAATACAAAGCCTACGTGTGTCACTACACCGAGCCACAACATTAGGCACAAACATAACTTTTATGTGGGTGCCAAGCCATGTCGGTATTCACGGCAATGAGAGGGCTGATGCCCTAGCAAGGAGAGCCATTGGTGATGACTCCATCGAAATGCTGCCTATGCGCATTGAGGATCAAATCTCCTACATGCAGCATAAAGCCAATTCCATCTGGCTCGAGCAATGGCAGGGCGAGGTCACTGGTCTGCGTGGAGTCCTTCAGGACCTTTGCCCGGTTGATCCTTCCAAGGAGGGACCGAATAGTGGTCAATCGGGTAGCCACTGGCCATACCAATCTTACTCACAGACACCTGCTAGATCCAGTAGCTCGTGATGTTGTGTGTGGGATATTGTGGGGGTGATTTGTGTATCCGCCACTTTTTGGAGGACTGCCCAGCCCTCATGGAACTCAAAGTCCAGCATTCACCCCCTCAGTGGGTGGATGTTCTGTCAGGACCTGACAAGGTCCAGTCCCTGTTGGTGTACCTGAAACCCACTGAGCTTCACAACGAACTGTGATATTCTGATCTGTGATATATTTATTTATTTATGTACATGTTTATTCAACTAATATATATTAATAAAAATATATATATATATATATATATATATATATATATATATATATATATATATATATATATATATATAGTATTTATCATTATATATTTATCGATAATATTTATGTATTTGTAAGGATCATCTAGTCGTAGTTTAGTTCTTATTACGGGGTAATTTTATCCGCTGTAGGGGTTACAAAGCGGTCATCGCTGTATCCCTTGAGGCAGAGTGCAGCGATGCCTCGTTTTGCGGGTTATTATTATTATTATTATTTCTCCACCTCCGATCTGCCAGTGGAGTCCGTGATGGCAGTCCGTTTGGTGATGGACGGTCAGTATGGCTCCCCTTAGAATCGTGCCCGTTGCGGTGTCCTTTTGACACCCCCTTCTTGATTGCCGCTAATGACCCTTCCGGTTAAGACGCAGCTTAAATTCTTAAAAAAAAAAAAATAATAATAATTAATAATGTAATCCCCCCCCCCCCCCTTCAATAAGGAAATACAACATTATTATAAAAATCATGCTTCACAAGGCTCAGGTTTAGTGAAATGTCCCAAGTACTTAGGCACTTGGGACGTGAATAATGGCATTATTCACTGGTATCTAACTTCAAGGACTATGTAGTTTTACCCGTAAAACACATGAAATCGATCATAAAAATAAACTGAAAATTTGGTGTTAAATTTGTTCTTAAAAATTGTTAAACTTAGTTGTAATGGATCTGGGGAGATCTGCAGGCGTACCTAACCATCAATTCAGCGTGAACAAATACCTACATAGAAACCGACCCCAAACTCGAATTTCATAGAGAGTTGTTTTTCAAGAAAACCCTAGATTTCATTGGAAACAAAGTAAGAAGAACGTTTTACAACATTTAAACATAATTTTCTCCCCTAATTAGCTTTGTAAAAGTAAAATTGAGTAGGTATGTGAAGACCCTAGAAAAACAAATGAAAAAACCAAATTCTAGAAATTTATCAGTACCTACCAACCTATTTGCATTTTAGCCTTCTTTTAGCGAATCTTCGAAGAAAAAAAAAACGGAAGTTAGTGAAAAACGTTGTCTATTTCCACGAAAAATAAAGAGTTACAATGTTAAATCAATTTATACGGTTAGGCCATCATCAGTAACTAACAACAACTGAAGACACATTGTAACAAACAACAACTGAAGACACATTGTAAGGACACAGCTTTTATAGTCACAGGTGATGGGAGATTGAATCCAATTGGTCAAGAGAAAGGAAAGGGGCAGGAGGTACAACCAATTAAGTGCAAACAAAGAGACGGGGGATTAGAGGTAATTAGATGAAGTGAAAGGGGGAAAATAACTAAATATGGTTTCAACATTGTGAAGGGATAATTCCAAGCTTTATAAAAATGGACCTATCAGTGGTGAAATATATTGAGGTATATCCTCATTTAAACATTTACCTACCAGATCTGTCACTTTTGATAAGTAATTTCGCGTTTTTCAAGTACATTCAACATACCTCCCTTTGGACAAAAATGAAGAAATTCTACAAACTTTCTATCTGTCAAATTAAAATTTTAACTATGATTGGATTCCTTAAGATGTTTCGTAAATGTAGACATACCCTTATTTTCCCTGAAATCCTCCTGATGCTCGTCTATTCTTTCCCTGAATTTCCTACCAGTTTGACCGCAATATTCGTAGCCACAAGAACATTTTAGTTTATAAACCCTACTTTTATCCTGAACATTGATTTTGTCCTTAACGGATCCTAGTAATGCTTTAAGACTATTTTTAGTTCTAAAACCTACTGTGTAACCTCTCGATGATAGAATTTTGCCGATTTTAACCCAAATTTTTCCATAATAAGGTATAGGTACTTATCCATTGCTTTTCTTCTAAATTTACATCTTCCCTGGCCAGATTGGAAACTTTTTCCCTAGGTACTCTTTTTCCCAAGAACCTTATCCCATTTGGTATCAACGAGATCTCCTCTACATCCGTTACAAGCCGCTATGCTTTTGATACCTAATGAATTTTTCTTTTGATACATTTTGTTCACTCATTGGAATAGATAGTGCTCGGTTGATCATACTATGGAAGGCTGCATGATGGACTAAAGGGTGATTTGAAGTACTATGGATAGTTATATCGCTATATGTATCTTTTCTATAAATTGAAAAATCATGCCTTTTGTTTACCAAAGAGATGGACAGATACGAACTAAATCACTCGCGACGAAGTTGTGGAAACCCATTTCAAAACGGAAGTTAGTGTCGAAATTGATTTAACATTGTAACTCTTTACTTTTTTTGGAAATAGACAACGTTTTTCACTAACTTCCGTTTTGAGATGGACAGATCTAAAAAATGAGTTTATTTCCGCCGAATTCGAGGGTATATTTGATAAAGGGATCTAATTTATTGATTTTTTCGTGAAAAGAATTTAGTTGTTTAATAATAATAATAATAATAATATCTTTATTGTCCACATAGGATACAAAGTCCCACCGAGTGTGGAGCACTCAATACAATATTGGGAATCGCTTATAATTAAAAGAACAAACAAACAAAAAATAAGTAAAATAATAATAAGAAATAGGTTCCTTTTTTATAAAATCATTAGAAGGGTTGAAGTGGAAAAAGAAGAGTAGATGCTGAAAAGGGATAGAAAGAGAGAAAAAAGAATAGGTAGAAACAGAAAGGAAGGAAACTGAGGATAGGAGAAAGAAAAGATCATGTACCTGGTCATTCAGTGTGTCTCGCAGTGATGGCTGCCCCGAAGCGAGCCAGGGAAGGAAGGGTCCGAACATTCAACGGCAGAGAATTCCAAAGCCTTGCTCCAGCTACCTTTAAAGAATTATAATATTGTTTGCACGATGTGTGCGTTTGAATAATGGTGCGTAATCTTACGCATTGCGCTAATTTGAAAAATTTGGTAAAATAATCTGGGATGTTTGTATTATTAAGAACTTTATACACAAACAACAATGTTCTGTCCTGAAGGTATGAAACCACATCAGTACCTAATATTTTAGTCTTGTGACTTGAAATATGTCCTCTGCTCTTTAGGTTAAAAACAAATCTAGTACAAGAGTTCATTAATACTTGTAATCTTCTTGAGCATTCTGCATCCAATGAAAGGGCAAAAACAGCGTCACCGTAGGTCATCAATGGTAAAATGAGCGTTTTCACAAGCCTCAATCGCAACGCCTCTGATGTAAAGAACGACAGTTTACGAAGGGAATGCAGAGCCCCATAAACTTTTCTGCAAATTGCAGTGGTATTCGTTTTCCATGACAAGTTATCACACAGAATTAGTCCCAAGTTTTTAACGTGTTTGGAATAGGGTATTACACAATCGTTCACAACAATGGAAGGAAGAGGCTTGGTGTCCAGAGAGGATTTCCAGAAAATAATTGATTGTGATTTAGCTGGGTTAAGGCTGATGTTATTAGAGGTAGCCCACTGAGAGATCCTCCTCAACTCATCATTCACCAACGAAATCCCCCCTGCCAGTTTATCGATGGTACAGTGATGGTAGAACTGAAAATCATCAGCAAACAAATGGTAGCAAGACCTAGCAAGGCTCGAGGGAAGGTCGTTGATGAACAAAGAGAAGAGGATGGGTCCGAGGATCGAGCCCTGTGGAACGCCAGCATTGACTGGACACTGGGCAGATAGTGACTCCCCACAACTCACCGCCTGCCTTCGACCACTAAGGAACGAAGCTATGAGAGAACATGCAGAGGAACCAAAGCCAAATTTGGAGTGAAGTTTAGAGAGAAGAAGGCTATGGTCGACGGCCCCAAAAGCATTGCGAAAGTCCAGCAACACAAGTATTGTACAAAGATTCTTATTTAACTTTTCACGGATGTTTTCAGTCACATTCAACAGTGCTGTGGTGCAGCTGTGCCCCATTCTAAAACCGGATTGGTAAGGCACAATCAATCCACTTGTAGATAAGTAAGTCTTCAATTGACTGTGAAGAAGGATTTCTAAAATTTTAGATAAAACTGGCAATATACTAATTGGTCGGAAGTCACTAGTGGATTTGGGATTAGAATGTTTGGGCAGAGCCAAAACTTTAGCACATTTCCAGCCCGACGGAAAAATTGATCTAGTAATACATGAGTTGATAAGGTATGTAAGATGATTCAAAATTACAGGCAACATCAGTATAATGAAATGTAACGGGATGTCGTCTACACCCACTGCATTCGACTTGATTTGACTAACAGCAACAAGCACATCGTCACACTCAACATTATGGAAAGAAAAACCATCTGGATTATTAGGCACTACTAGGGTTGGGGGTAATAGCGGAGAGTCTTTCAAGAACTCGGCATTGAGTTCATCGGCAGAAAACTGGGTTGGATCTGGAGAGTTGCCTTTGATCTTGATCAAACCAAAATTCTTGATATTACTCCAAAGGGTCTTGGCATTTAAAGATAGATCTAGTTTAGGAGTGATGTAATTTTTCTTAGCATATCGAATTAGCGATTTAACAAAGTTACGTTGTTTTTTGAATAAAACTTCATGCTGTTTATCACCAGAACGTTTCCAACGTCGATGCAATGTGTCACGCTTCTTTATAGCCTTTCGTATATCCGGAGAAAACCACGGAGTGGCAGGGTGGCGCACACGGAGCTCTTGGTAAGGGGCAAATTTATCCAGTAGAAGCACAATCATCGAAGTGAAGAAAGTAAACATTGCATCGACACAGGGGGTCTCGTAAAGAAAATCCCACGAAAGATCTCGTGCATATTCAAGCACTTCGGCTTTATTCATGTTTTTGAAATTGCGCCTCCTAATTTTTGTGGGGGCAAGCTTCTGAACCGGGCATCGCACAGCAGCAATCAGGCATTTATGGGCACTAACTCCAGGAACCTCAAAGACGTCGAATCCCATAAGAAGATCGGGACATTTCATGATGCAGAGGTCTATTTTTGAGGAACACGACCCGGTTACGTGTGTGGGCCCCGAGTCCAAAATCGTCAATCCAAGAGAAGGAATAAAGGAATTGAAGTCCCTAAAACCTTTTACGTTATTATTGGGGTTAAGATTGAAATCACCCATGACAATCACCTGTTCATATTCATACACTAGACCACCCAACACAGGTTCCAAGTCGAGAATGTTTATTTGATAATCAGGAGGACGGTACACTACACCAAGCAAAAGTCGTTGTGATTTTACAGATACCTCGACAAAAAGATACTCAATTCCAGACTTGTCAGGTGATTCCAGGATAACCTTGTAGCGGAGGCCAGACCTCAAATACATTGCCACCCCACCACCCCGCCTTCTATACCTGTCATTCCTGAGAATTCTATAGCCCGGGATGTCTACCATCCTTGAGGGAACTGTGGTTTTAAGCCAGGTTTCAGACACCCCAACCACTGCAAGTCCTGCCTCCCAAACAATAGATCTGATTTCGTCAATATGTGGCTCAAGGCTTTGAGCATTAAAGTGACCCATTGTAAATGCACGAGGAAACGATGAGGAAAACTTAATAATAGCATCAGCATAATCTGGCACAGTATCAGACAGCAAGGAATCGTTAGCATCAACAGAATCATCACCAGATGTGAACAAGTCGCTGGACAAGGCTTCCAGAAGACTACCGTCCATCGAACCTAGTCAAACCCCGCCCCCCCGACAGACAACAGAAAGCATAACACATCACCACACACATCGAACAGGTAAGAAGAAGAAAAAGAACAGAAAAGGAGAAGAAGAGAAGGATTAATACTTTATCCAGAAGCAATCTGGGGGAGTGAAAAAAAAAACGAGGAAGTAAAGTAATGCAGTAGGGGGATCTGCCTTATTAAGATTTAAGCAAGGAAGATAGTGAGATAGTTTGACTAACGTAAAAATTATGAGAAAAAATAAAACAAAAAGAAAGCAAAAAGCGCTTAAGAAGGAAAAATGGCAATACAGCAACATGATCATGGGAATAACAAGCATATTTCAGACAGTACTGTAGACAAATTTGAGTGATTAAACAAAACAGCTCTAGTAAGTGCTTACCTTACCTACAAGTAAACAAACGAATGTAGAACAGGTTTCAGGTCGTCAAATAGTAAGTTACAGTGAGATCGCCCATTAAAATTTAGATCTAACCAAATGACTGAGTAAAGTAACAGTAACTAGTAGGTACAACTAGCAGTGAGATCATACAATAAATTGGATTTAACCAAATGACTTGAGTACCTAACAAATATGTAACACGACGTGCAACACAACAGAAAAGAAGCAAAATAAAAAATCTTATCAAAGGCCATAAAAACCAAATTCAGTAAATTAAAGCGTTTGATAAATACTACAAACGAACATAGAACGGTACACAGGAACGTTATCAACCTAAAAATAAATGTTCGCTACTTCACGCTGTCACTCTTCAATAGCTCCACCTGCTTCAGATTGGATACGGTTTTAATCTTACCATGAATAGATATCTTGACCATCCCATCACGAGACCAGACATTTCGAACCCCAAACAGTTCCGCTGCCGTTCTATATACCAGTCTTCTTGTTGCCGACAAATCCTCGGTGAGAAGGATCCCCGTATTCTTCAAGGTACTTTTTTTCGAAAACACCTGTGATTTGACGTCATGCTGGGCGAACGAGACAATAACAACACGATGTCTAGCTTTTTTGGGCGTTGCCACAACAGCTGTTCCATCACCTTCAGCAATAGCTCCATCCGAGATGCGACTTGCAGGCGCAAGAATAGGTCCGACCCGCCTCGCACGGGTTATCTGGTTAGGTTGGAGATCTAGGTCGAGCTTTGATGATACGAATTTTTGGACGCATTCAATTGTTTTTTCACCTTTCGCCTCAGGAAGTCCATGAATACATAAATTCAGAGCTCGAGATTCTTGATCAATGACATCAAGTTTCTCGTTCTGACACTGGGGCAATCGTTCTCGTTCACGAGAAAGGGGCAATAGGGAGTCCTCTAACACCTGTTTGAATGCATCAACGACAGTTAGCTTTAACGACTCCAAGATATCCGATATCACATTTTCAGTTATCGTAATCGTACTGCCAAGTGGCAATTTCTTAGAGATAACTTCACAAAGCATTTCGCCAACCTTATCTGTAAAGAAAGAGACGTTTTTTTCACTTGTACCTTCAATTGTGCGGTTGTAGGTGCGCCGAGGCTTACTGTTGACAAACGACTTCGACATATTCACTTTACACTAAACAGTAGCTACTTGGGTTCAAATATTCATTTATACTAAAGGGTAGTGAGTTTGGAGAAACACTGTTAATAGAAAAACATGAAGATCACTCGATAAAACACATTAATGGGGCGAAAAATAGAGAGCTCGTTTCAGCAAATGTTGCTAAGCCGCCATCTTTTTACAAAAAAAAAAAAAAAAAAAAAAAAAAATTGTCTTTCTGTGCCCTTCTATAGAATGAAAATATCGTTGGCATATCTATACCAATAGAGAAGATCATTTGTGTTACAAGTTGTAAATATACCTACATTGTAACTCTTTATTTTTCGTTTCCACAACTTCGTCGCGAGTGATCTAGTTCGAATTTTCGAAGAATATGAAGCTATTGCAATGGCTCCGAAAATTTAAAAACAAAATCCTCCTTGTCTTCATTGAAATCCGTTTTGAAACATTCTGAACCGAATCCTAAGGTTTAACGCTTTTATATATATATATACTTTGGCACAGATGTGCGGAGGAAAATATCACATATATAAAGATAAATTAAAAGGAAAAACTCACGTTATAATATTTCGGCTTTTGCCTTTATCAAATAGTAGAAAAGAAGTATCTATTTATAAATCAGTATAAAAGTATAAATAGTATATATAGTATATAAATAGTATAAAAGAAGTATCTATAAATAAAGAAGTATATATATATATATATATATAGGTAGCGGGAGTGTGGAGAAGAAGACCTTTCCACACCTTCACTCCATGCCTACCTACCTACTCTGTTTTCCTGACAACAGGACTGTTTGTTCCAGAATTCTTCTTCTTCTTCTTCTCTCTTCTTTCTGCTGGAACTATCTCCGAGAGATGTGTGTCCATTGGTGTGTTCTAGTGGTTACAGAATTCTCTCACTACGTTGCAAGCCCTCGTATATGTACGGTCTTCATAAGTGGTTTACCATGTAAAACAGTACAATACAAATATACACATTTTCCCCTTCAATAAGCAGACACACGACTATAAAATGTACTGGTGATCGAGATCATGCCTGCTTCACTTTAAGTAGGTAGCCTAGCCTTACTTATATTTTATTGAAGCAGTCGTGTTTGATGCCCTGCATTGGAAGTCTCTGAAAATAGAATGGAGAACTCAGCAGGGAGTAATTTTTACTCCGCCTCCGTTTGCTGCTGTTGATTTTGCCGAGCCCAGCGTGCGATCAGGCCCTACCGCATACCTATCTTCCCATAGGCACTGGTGAAGTAGACTTGAGGGTGGAGGGATCTATTGGGATCATGTGCGTCGACTCTACAAGGTAAATACCAAGGACATATGAGTAAAATTTACTCAACGCTGCCTTCCCCT